>JAUZND010002621.1:0-11075 GCA_034780555.1 Coelogynopora nodosa
TAGTTAACGATTTGTTTGCAAGCAAAATGTTCGATTGTTTTAGAGATAAAAGATAAACCTGAAACCGGTCTATAGTTAGAGAGATCTTCGACATCAGAGCTTTTGCATTTAATTAAGGGGGTAATAACAGCACGAGTTTCAGATTGAGGAAAACTTCCAGACTGTAAAGATAAATTAACGATTTTAGCAATAGGTGAAGCGATCTCTGGAAGGAGATATTTGATTATGTACGTTGGAGAGGGATCAAGTGAGCAGGTCTTAGATTTGCAGGATTTAATATACATAGTCACGTCTTCTGGAGATACGGAGGTGAAAAAGGACAAATTACAGGATGTAGTAGTGTCTTCTGTTAATGTTCTATTTCTACCAATGTTATTTTACGGAAATATGCTTCATATTAAATAATTACGTAACTAAAGTGTTTTACGTTTTATGTGTTTCTAATTTTTGAAGTTGTACATTCTGAACGTTTTATTAATTCTTATCACAGATCACCTGTAGTAATCCATTGTATATTGTACTAATGCTATTAAGATGTAAATGACATTTTACCCTAATCTTTTTACGTAATCAGTTTATTATATGTTAGCATATTTTATGTGCATTATGCATGTTAACTATTTATGTATACAAATTAATAAGTTGTTCTACCTTTCACGAGAGCTGCTGTATTAAAATAATAATTTTCAAATAATCCATCCGGAATTTAAATAATGTTATATATTAACATTTAAATTAATTTTTAAATATAATATAACAGTTAGTAATTTACACAAAATGAGTAGAAACATAGAATAAAATAGTAAATGTACGTAAATATAACATAGATATTTGACTATATACTTGTGATTACATATACTTACCATACTTCTGATATTTTACGAACCATTAATATACTAGGTCCGTTAAACACGAAAAGATTTGTATAGTTTAATAAAAAATAAATGATATACTTTAAATGAACCTTTTTTATTTACTGAAATATAATAAATGTATTTTAAAATATAAAATGGATTGCACGTTATAAATTTTAGGTGAATTGAATTTTTAGAGATTTTCTTCTAACAGCTATTGTTAGTAAACGCTATGAGATATATAATATAATATAAAAAAATATATAGTTGTATTTAAGCTATATAAAATAATATATTTCAAATGATAAATATCATAAATAAATATAATATATTCTTAGTATATGTTTATTAATTGTTTGTTACAAAATGCAAATAACCCATAAATTAATATTATTGATAAATATCCCAATAATAAAAAAATATTCAAATACACAATTTCACCTGTAGAGATATGGGAAAATAAATAGTTGGAGAACAAGGGAGAAACGCACAAAAAGTGAATTCCTATATATTTATTGAATATAATTCGTATTAGGGTAGAATTGATATGATTTTAAAGAAAGTAATCTATCCCGATTGTATTAAAAAGTTAGTTAATGTTAGTGATAAATGAAAGATGAGAAACATTGCTTTAGTCCGATAATATTGTAAGTCTCCGGTCCGATACGTTTTTAATTATCTTTCGAGAAAGACAAGTAATTTTTAATTTACCAATTAACATATTTTAGGTTTAACGCATCGTATATTACAGTATATATTATATAATATTTGTAGTTTATGCAAACATGTGATAATTTGTACATGCTTCTTTATCAAAATATACAGTTAATGAATACAGAATAGGATAAACAAAAGATAATGTAGTTGTCATAATATATATTTTCGGTAGTCAGTGGGCAAAACAAATACTTTTTATGCGAAGAAACAACTCACAATTTACAACTGACAAATAATAAGTTTTCAGAATTAAAACCAATTAATATTAATTTTTAAATATTATAAAACACGTAAAAAGAGCTTAATTTAGCTGTTAAGATTGACTAATTGCCAACAAACAAAATGGCTGTAAATGTTAAAGAAATTAAAATATAGTATTCAAGAGTTTGATGTACTTATATTATAAATTTAATTGTTACATATAAGTTATAACAGTTTTTATGAACAATGTCAAATTTCACTAATGGAAGAAATCCTATCATACTCTATAGTCAATAGATAGGAAGCATTTTTACAAATGGATTTAGAGCTCTGACTGTTATTGCTCACCAAATTGGGATAGTAGTGATAAGGGTATATATACTAAAGGAACATTCCAATATAATAATACATTCATAATAAAATATGTAAATATGTAAAAATAATATGTTCGTATATAGGATATAACACTCGATGGTAGAGATAAATATTCGGAAACTACGAGTTGATCCGGAGCGGAAGCGAGTATAGTGGAATAGTTATCTCCTACATATAATGTACAATATATTAAATTTATATATCGAACAATACTGTATCGTTTATAAATTTCCGTAAGATGTTTATATTGATTATTTTATGCAGTAAAATCCGAGTTTTCAATTCTATTAGTAAATGATCAAATTCTATTTCATTCCTAAACACCACCACAAAACAAATCAAAATTAATAATAAGAAAGAATCAGAAAATATAAAAAGGGACTGCCAAATAAGAAACAACATTTGTAGTAATATCAAGCTAATTTGAAAGAAAGCTAACCGTCAGGATCGAACTCCAGAAAGGTCAAACAAAAGGAATGTGTTTTCATCAAGCTACTAAATATATAGAGTTATTGAGTGATATGATGGCAAGTCAGATCTGTGGATTTCAACGATATTCTACTAAACCGAAAAAGCAGAAACAAAATTAGGAACAGCCCAGTTTACAATTAATAGGAACACGTGTAACGATTAAAATTTATAATTAAAAAAGGGGAAGAAGTGGTTAAACAACGGTGCGGCAGTTTACAGGTTTGTGTGCGCACAACCATCACTATTCCCATTATAGTTTAGCACCACATTAATTAAGCAATAAAGAACCATGTAATTTGTAGTGGAATTAAAGATGTTTGAATTGAGTTCATATATACAGTGTACCGGCCATTCCTAGTGGATGTCCCTATATATGATAAATAACAGCAAAATGGAATAATTACAAATATTTAGATGACAATGATATTATTAAACAGTTGGAATATTGTTTACTAGATGTCCAAAAAGACTTTTTGCTAAATTTATTGACAGCAATATATAACTGTTCGGTGTGATTAAACATTTTAATAACTAGTTTACAACTAATTCTAATAACTACAGATACTATTACTATAACTACTAATATAATTATTAATATTAATAACAAATCTACTCTTTAAAATTTCGCAATTTATCGAAAACGCAGTGTACATTGTAATACACATGAAAATAAAAATATTTTAATTCATAACTGTGAGATTTATTTAAGTAAATTATAGATAATACTCCAGCAAACTGTGAAATTGGTCATCTCTCTAAATTAAAAACAAATATCTAAGTTTCTATGTTTTTCATATAATAATCTATATGTTTAAAATTTAAAAACAATTTACTGCATTGTGTTTTTTTTCAACCAAATTATTTATTATAATGCAATTTTTTATGGCTTTAATGAGTATTTAAAAATTTAAAAAAATGGCATTAAATATTATTCTGGAAATATGAAAATACTTGAATATAAATACAATAATTATCTGAAGTTTTACTCGTTTAAATCCACCTTGTCGATACTTTGAGTAGGTGATGGTCTTTGGTTTCTAAAAATGACAATATATGAAAAATAATGTTTTTGGGTGTTGTCCGGATTTTTTAATATAATTTAATTTTAACAAATGCTAATTATATTATTATATACATTATTTAATCTACATTGATCTATTTATAAACATATTTTTTACATTTTGTCAACCTTTTATGGAGGTAACAATTACATAAAAAAATTTTCTCTTAAAATTACGAACAACCTAATTAAAATAAACTATGATGTAAGTTTAAGAAAAAAATATAGTTACTAATGTTCCACAGATGGCTCAAAGTCTATAATATATTGCAAAAATACATCCTGTATTTATGCATTATATATATATATATATATATTCCATAGGGTAAAAAGGTATAAACGAAAGCCGTAGTAAACTATTCTTTGATACTTTTTGACAACGGTATAGCGGTTATATTCTAACATGTACAAAATATAATTAGTCTTCAGTAAAAAAAAGAGCAAAAAACTATTTATTATACTAACTTTTTAAACACGGTATAACAGTATTCAATCATGCCCGATAGTAAATCTTAACCTCAAACATTAAATCAAGTGCGGAAGGTATAAATTTGATATCTTATACAAATGATAATTATACGATCAATATCATTGTTTCGATTTAAACTATAGCATTTCATATGAAATTTAATGTGGTATAATTTGATTATTTTAACGAAGATCGATTTATAGAGAATACTGTATATATTGTATATAATCCTTCTAAATAATGTCTTTTGTATTTTGTGCACAATTTTTCTATACGAAAATTACTATTGAGTGTAAAAACAGCTCTGACACACAGCTTTTGACATTGCCTAAATACTATTTCCAAAATGACGAACATCGAATTTTCCCGATATACCCAAACAACGATATACCCTAGCCTAAATTTAAATTTCTCACAAAATAAAGTTATATAACAAATGCTTTGATTGAACTGCTTTAATACTGTCAACGTAGAGATCTGAAATTTTGCATAATTTAACATTTGAATTTTTAATCAAAATGTGTAAGTTTAGGGGTGATTTAGGCTTACATTGGAAGAAAATATATTTAGGAAAATTAAATGCAAAATCTGTATAACTAGATAATTAAAATATTTCTTTTAAATTAATTGCAGTAGGCAACGCTCAGTATGAAAATACAATTAATATATTAATTAATAATTTTCATTTATGCATATCTTGATTTATGTTCTGTATATATAGGCATAGGTTGAGCAATTTTAGAAGTTACTATATACAGTAACAAAAGTATTAACAGTAATATATATGTATACACTTTTATAACAAAAGTTTTAAAAGATATAAAAACATACCTTGCTAAATCGAACATGTTTACTCTGAGATGTCTTCTTTGGTCTCTAAAAGCAAATATGTCAGAAACGGTCTTTAATTATTATCGGGTTCAGTTATAGTGGTCAGGAGGTGTGCAGCCAATCCCCAAACATGTCATTTCGTTGGCTCCATTGACAGACATATGAAACTACTTTTTTAATGTAGAACATTTCATTAGGTAAGGAATAAGTAATAAAATAAAATATATATTATATATTATTATTATACATGATATATGTATATTAATCAATAAATAAAATAAACTAAGTACACAAAGGTTGCAATATAAGTATAAGGCAACCAAATGCATTATCATTTGAAAAGTTAAAACAACAATACATTATTGAAGTAGGGAAAAAGTAATATAACAAAAACTGAAGTTCCGATACTGAGTTTGTTACTTTCTAGAGGTCTTTTAGAACTGTAGCAGACATTTTGAGTCAATTTTACTTTGGCTTAGAATGTGAAATGTTTAGCTTTGGCACTTCAGTGAGTATATTCAACAAAATTCTTTGTCCTATGGTATAGGTCCAACGGTTTTGGATAGAACATTTAATAAGAGGGGTAAAGGATTATCACTGAACTAAAGGCAATACCATCCTGGTATACACATCAAAGAAAAATCACCAGTTCCGTTATATTTAATGGCCACATCGGAGCAACGTAACTGTTGCGTTGCCCATTCTTGGTGTGAACAAGCAAGCATTTGGGACGGAACAGTTCCGTTTCTTCGGTTCGCTTTGGTTTGTACTGGGCTTTACGAGGTGTTGAAGCATATAAGTTTTAACGTAAGAAGGTAGGCTCCCATGGAAGTAATTACGATAATTGAACGATAAAATGAAGTGCAATAGTTTTTGGAAAGCGTATAAAATCAGATCGTCGAAATAGGAGTCACGCAGATCACAAGTAATACACACTTGCTTTTGGTTTTAACTGGTGGTATTACATGCCGATGTAAAGAGAACTGTTTTGTGATCTGAATTTTAGTATTTAAGGACCGATGAGGCCAACTTGGTGTACATAGGAGTCTGAGAGTTTATTAGTTATGAGAAAAACATAAAGAATGGCATCTCCACGGGCAGACTAAACAACAGGTTATTTATCTATTATTTATTTATTCTCAAATTATTCGTTAGAAGAGGATCTAGGTCAAGACAATTTATATATAAACAGATAATTTTATGTAATAAATTTTAAAATTCTAATTTCTTCAAAAACTCCTTTCTTTAAAATCTTAAAAAATATTCTAGATTTCATTTTATTTTTGAATACCAATAATGTCTATAGTAAATGTTCTTAAATTAGTTATAAAACTACGGTATTTTCATCTTTAGCATTGCATTCATAGAAGCATAAGTTACAAAGACATTAAACTTGTCTAATGACTATAATATGATATTTTTACCAAAAATTTAGCGATGAGATAAAAAATATTTATTTTTTAACAAATATATTTAAAGATTATCTTTTCTGAAAACTATCTTTGTTTTGAAATAGCAAAAATGAATTTAATTAATAGAGAAAACTCAGTTTTTTTTGTATAAATAGAATACTTTTAAAGTAAATTATATTATTTATTTCATTTAACATATATACAAATAGTGATCTCAAATAATTGTTATGTCAAACTATAAATACATCTCTGTTTACATGTTCCACACCGCATAAACGTTATTGGATGAAGTTTTTTTTTCTGGGCTAATACGCAGCACATAGTATATGAAAGTAGGTTAACACTAAAATTAAAAAGAAACTGACACAAGATTATGTTTATATTAAGATTTGTATACAAAACAGCAAAATGTTTCCAAATTTATTTTATTATAAATGGTTTTACCGTAAAACCCTATGAGCCCTAAGAGACTATTAGGTGTTACGTTGGTAAATTATAATTTAAGTATGAGATCTGTTACACAAGGGTCACAAAGTTACCGCCCTACAAATCTTACTTATGTGTTGAGTGCAACGAAGTCCCATTTTAAAGCGTATTGAACCTTTTTTTACTCATCGTCTAAGCCACAGAGCTAAAGAGAGTTTCGAATACTTTTTCTATGATAACAGTTTTGTAAAACAGTTATGAAAACTTTTATAAAAACTACATATGAAAACATACTTTATAATTTTTTTTGGATGATTGATAAGTGTTAGAAATGATTGGTTTCTGAAATATAAAATTAAACATAGGAAAAAATATTTTATTCATAGGTTATTATTTAAAAATGTTGTTAATCTTTTAATATAAACCATTAACATATATAAATATTGAGTAATATATACAAAATTAACAAAAAATTGACAGCATTTGACAAAATACTAATTTTTCGTTAAAAACAATTATCTAGAAAATATTAATTATACTTGTTTTACTATAGTAGAATCCTTTTTTATAGTATAATAGTAGTGCCTTGATTTAAAAACATTTTTTTACGTTATATAAAATAGTTCCAATGTAATAAAAGTTTATATTAAATATGAAAAAAAATACGAAATAATATATAAAAATATAAATAATGAAAAAGGATTAACTTTATGTTTATCCTGCACAGCTGTTTATATAAATGAGCAGTTTTAATAATTTTTGTATCATTGATATTTTTCTAGTAAAAGCAAGAATATTACTACAAATTTAAATATAAGTTTATATGAATCTTGTGAGCATCATCTCCAAACATGGAATCTAGAGAACTTAAAAGATCTGTCTCAAAGGAATGGATTATACAAAAAAGAATGTAGTTACTATTGATTAAATGACTTTTGACGATGCGTTTAATTAATACAACTTTAAATATTAAATAGTCGATACCGATAATAAGGTCCTTGAATATAATACATTTAATGATTTATCATCAAATTAATACTATTTTCACAATGGATATTAAAAAAATTAAAAATGGAAATTTAAGTTGTAACAAACTTGTTATTGAATCAAATACCTTGTTATGTGTAACTGGTTGACGATTTGTACCGTTGTATACTGGTTTACGATTTGTACCGTTGTATACTGGTTTACGATTTGTACCGTTGAATACTGGTTTCTAGAAATAAAAAAGAATAATAAAGGAACAAATAAAGAAAAAATAAAGGATTGAAAACATATATTCTTAAATTGTTGATCACTTTTAAATGATAAATACTTTTCCATACAATTTTGGATCTCGGCTTATGTGATGGGGTGCGTGGAGCCCTTTTTGATTTTTAAATTTAGTGTTAAAACGCAAAAAGGCTACAATATAGTGAGTTGTCTATTGCGAATAAAAAGATACCAAAATATATAAAAAAAGCTAAAAGCTACAAAAAGATGCCAGAAATGGTTTAAAATGTGATTACATTATAAACAAAATAAGATACTGATAAATTTCAAATGCAAAAAATGTTTGATACAATTAATTTTATACAATCCAATGATACATTATGATAAACAATATATCAACAGTATTTAAAATAATTTTTTTTCGAAATTATGAAACGGGTCTTAGTATAGCTGCACTATTGTATATATGTATACGTAATAACTCATAAAATACTAATAACGAAAACTTTACTGCATGTGGAGATGTCCTTTTTGGTTTCTATAAAGTATTAAATAATTAAACAATATAGTTGTGGAAGTAAAAAATGAATTCTGTTAATATAAAATTTCAAAACATAATAATGACTAAATTTTTAAATTATAAATCTCTTCAAAATATTCCTTGTTTCTAAAAGTTATAAAAGTTCACCTACACAAGGCGGACCATTCTTATCAAAAGGAACATTCAAGAAATAGCTTGTGATCAATCCTTAAATAAGGGAGTTAGAACAATCAAAACATATCAAAGAAATCAAAATAATATAATTAAAATTATTATTTGTGATTTCTACAATACAAAATATGTCGGTATTATGTGGAATTAAAATTTTAAGTTATTGTATATAAATTGGTTGGTTAAAATATCGACACCGGTGTAAGTGTTACTCGGGTGTTAACTCAACTATGAAATTAACTCCGTGTGTTAGTGCATAAAGTTTACTCGGTGTTTATATAACTTTTTATTATGAGATTCTATTGGAACTCCCTTCACTTCACATCAGGTATTATATTCCGAAGCTAATTCTGCCAACTTAAATTAATTAAGTCTTAGTTTTTTTTCATTGTCTACTGCAACATTAGCTGATTGTCTAAACCCATTATTGTTTATAAGAATTATTGCATCTATTGATAAAATATTATTCATTTTGAAAATGTTCGAGTAAATTACTCCGCAACTTGAATTGACTTTATGGTTTAGCTTAGAGGTTAAGAGTAAGGTAACATTTTAAATGTATAAAATATTAAAATTTAAATACCTTTAAAAATTACTGTAGCACACTTTTTTAAAATTTGTATTGTTATTTTATGATTGTAATATATCAAAAAAACATAATATTATAATGCAATAAATAACTGTTTGGGTTAGAGTTACTCCCGAGTTACTCAGGTGTAAAGTTACCGTTTTTTCTTGGTGTTAACATAACTCAAAGTTGATTTCAAGTTTGTAGTAAAAATGTCAACGTTTGCGTTACAGTAACACCTGAGTAACATTAACACCGGTGTTATTCAAGTCTTGAAATCACTATTGTCTAATTAATTTTATCATTTGACGAATTGACGGATTTAAATTTAGAAAATATGTCAAAATTTAGATATTTTAATAAAAATATATTCTTAACACATAATACAACAGTTATCCTACAAACATTGCTCCTTTATTAAATATTCGATGTTTGATCTATAACAATAATATACATAATTAAAAGATGTATCAATGGAATAAATAAATTGGAAATATGTATGCTTTCTATTATTAATTATTAACAAATGTGATTTATGTATAGTAATATAGTATATATGTGATTTATGTATATATAGCGATAATATTCATTGTATTTCATATACATAGGCCTATGTGATATAGTACATGCGATTTATGTATTTCTTTTAAAATTTCAGGATAATTTAAAAGTGAAATTAATTCTATAATCAACAAGAGGTAGCCTCACTGAATATGCAGTTGATCCTCCCGGCTTCTACAATGGTGAATAAAAATATTAACACATATTTATGTAATCAATATTTCACTTTAAACATGAAAATTTTAAATGGCAAAATAAATAACTGAAATATAAATTTAATTGAAATATTCACTGATAAACGTTACTGAATATGGAGAAATTTGTGTTGACTTCTACAATGGCAGAATAGAATTGATTTTCAATTTTAATCTAAATGTAGAATTTATGACAATAAAAAATATACATCAATTATAGATTACTAAAATATTTAAAAAAGAAAAATATCAGTGAAAAACTTTAGCGAGTATGGATAAATTCTTCCTGGCTTCTATAATGGTAAACAAAATAGAAATATGAATCATATAATATATAATTATAAAAGGTTTTCAATAAATGATAAAACTCTCTATATGTTTCATTCTCAGGCCATAATTACCTCAAAAATAGTGTTTTTTTAGTGCTGACTTAATATCTGTTGTATTATTCAATTATTAGGTTAAAAGTTAACTTCTATAATATAATCAAAATATCAACGTAATAATGATCAAATTATATAAATGATATCAAGGATGTGAACATTTTTTATAACGTTTGAGATAATGCCCTTAACTATAGTAATTTTATGTATTAAATTCAATTATTGAAAATTACAAAATGAATAGTTACTTGATGTGTATATCATAATATACTTTTCATCTTATATTGAAAAGTATTTTAACAAGTAATAACAGTTTGCCAATGGTTTGGTTATACCCTAAGTCACTTTGATATTATCTGAATTCCGTTATCCTATTTTTTTTAGTAAAATTATCCATTAATCTATTACATTAACAATATAAACCATCAGACAGTGGTGATCATGAGAGTAGCTGTCTATTTCCCCTGAATTAATGGTGGAAAATGAAGATTTGCATTATGATATTTAGGATAACATGATGAATTATAATATTTAGGATAACATGATGAATTATATTATTTAGGATAACATGATGAATTATAATATTTAGGATAACATGATGAATTTTAATATTTAGGATAACATGATGA
>JAUZND010002621.1:12519-33639 GCA_034780555.1 Coelogynopora nodosa
AAACTATAAATTAAACTATAAATTAAACTATAAATTAAACTATAAATTAAACTATAAATTAAACTATAAATTAAACTATAAATTAAACTGTAAATTAAACTATAAATTAAACTATAAATTCCACAATAAATTAAACTATAAATTAAACTAAATTAAACTAAAACAAAAAGGCGAAGAGGGTCAATCTGACACACTGATGTTTGATTGCTTACTAATTAACAGTTACAAAAACGGTCATTATGACATTTTCTGTGCCTCAATTATTTTTAATGCACTTTCAATTCCACATATTTATGTAGAATATATTGAGAACTTCAATGTGTAATACCGTAAAACACGACTAAAATAATCTCAAATAATTTTTTTAAATACATTAATATTTTTTTGATTTTATCAAGAAGTCTTAAAACTTTTACGTTCAATGATCACTCACATCATTAGATATTTTCTGCTAAATATTTTTTGTTGTGCTTATTCACAACTAATATGATGTTACAGTGATTAAAAATAGGCTGAATACTGATGACTTTCACTTTTTTGTCCTTCCTATCCAATAAATTATATTTATCACATCTTCGTCGCTAAATGGACAGCTAACTAGGATAGGAGTCTGATAAGAAAACACGACACATATTTAGAAAATCACTTAAAAAACTATTAGATTTCAATGATAGATGAAGTAAATTTTGAAAGAATATTTAACCACATATGCTAAATGCTAGTGGGTCAATTTGACCCCCACCCCTCAGTTTAGGCTTCCAAAATTGCATGGTACCCCTAGGTTTAAAAATAAATTGATTGTTAATGGAATTAAATTATAAAAATTAAAAATTAAAAAACAAAAGTAAAAATTGAATTGTAAAACTTGAAAAAAATTGAAAAGTAATTTACACACAACATTTTTAAATGAAAATGTAAATTAAGAAATTAAATAATACAATATCAAGCATATAAACATAATGAAAGTATAAAAAAAGTATTAAATTAAACACTAAATTACTATTTAAATAAAATTATTATTTGATTAAAATAATAATGATTTTTTTTAATTAAAAGTTTAACTATCAAGCTTAAATTTGAATAATTTAAATAAATTTTTGACTGATAATCTATACAGAACAAAAAATTATTTATCACGAATATTTAATTACTAAATTAAAAACTAAATTATAAAAACATTATTAAATTATGCATCTAAAATCTATATTATTCTATATATATATAGGAGTCACACAACATCACAGATATTGAATTGCTTCAATACACTGGCATACTAATCTATATTAATAAAATAATAAAATAATTTAATAAAATATAATTAATAAACTAAAATTGAAAATATCATACTAAAATATAAATAATTCATTAACCAAATACAATAATATATAAAATTTATTTAAATTGTTTAAAATTAAAATAGCATCACTTGACAGTTATTGCGGTATCAAAATTGACAGAATCTAGTATAATCCACCTTTTTTGCTCCTTGTGAACCCCTTCCATCAACAGGTCTCTTTACGAGACGACTGCTGCATGGCCGTGACCGTGACCGTGACGGTGAACGTGACAGTGCTCGTGACGATGACGGTGACTGACAACGGTCTACAGTGTCTCCGCTTCTGGGCTGACCTCTGCTACAGTTACTGGCCATAATACTGCGCTTCCTGTGCTGTACCAGGTCAGCGATGACCCAGTCCTTGCAATAGGTCCTCTCACTGGGGACCGGAGACCGGCAGCGCAGGGCACTGTTCACCGTGTGCTTCCAGCCCAAGTCGCAGTCATAGAGAAAGCCACCACCACCTCCCCTAGTGACCTCAACCTCGACATTCTTGTTGCTACCCCTTAATGCGTCATTGTAATCCTCACTTTTTCTCCCAGTTTCATCATTTTGATCGCAGTCCTCTTCATAGATTCCGAAATCCTGATACACTTTATCGTGGTTGACTTCTTCAGCATTTTCATCCCGAACACCATCGTCGTCACTATAAATACTGTCGTCCTTGCCGTCATCAGGATCGACGTAATCGCTTTGAGTACCGAAGTCTTCAGTGTGTACATAATAATTTTCCCGGGATTTTGCACCTTGGTCTACGTGTGGTCCGTAGATACCATTATCAGTTCTATCTTCATGACCGTTCGCGTAGTTGTCATATAAACCGTCATCAGTGTTGTAATCAGCTTCATAGTTATTTCTTTTTCTAAGGTTATTAATATAACACATGGTATATGTATAATTATAAACAATTGTTCTACAGAGAAATCATATGCTACTAATAACAACTTAGCAAATTTATAAGAAGCAGATCACTTTGCAACATAACCTCATTAAATGACAAATGTTAGTAACTTTATATTAAATGATGTAGTGAATTTGTAATGAGTTTTTAATGGTTAGAATGAAGGTTGTCAACCCAGGTATTATACGTTCGACTTTTTATAGCTATGTTATGTTGATAAATTGGTGTTCGGGTTTCTATGCTTACTCTAATTTTTTTAAGTAAAACGTATTATATGACGTAATAATTCGAACCCCAAATTTGTTAACAATTTATATTATAGAATTGAAACACATAATGTAAGGAAGATTACTTAATTATTCTCATTTACTTGAGATAAATAAAACCGGAAGAAAACAAGTCATAAACAAAATTGATTCAATTATAATAGTTCAAATTAAGACAATCAAGTATTTCAAAATATTAAAATTATTGTATCTACTTTAATAATAGCACTAGTAAATATGAACAGTAAATATAATCACATTACAAATATAATGTAAACATTTTGCTTCTGCTTTTCTATTTATAAAACCGTTACTGAAATTAAACAATTGAGAACATTGTAGGTGTTCATATGAGACATCATATTTTACATTATATATCGATTAATTATTTCAAATATTTGTTGCCACAGTGTATAACATAGTTAAAAATAAGGCAAACGGGCATATCGTTAATTTTAGTTCAGTAATATCGAAAGGTATCCATGTTTATATTATAAAGACAGCAATGCTTCTCTAATAGTAATAGTACATGTATATCGGTCGCCTTAAATGGTATGTTAATTTATTTTAATTATATGTATTATCTACAAAACGCTGTTTACGCAGTTTGAAACGTATATATAAATAAATAGCGTGTGTCGCAAAATTGTTTTAATTTAAATTTATAAAATATGTAATATAATAATATGATAATAAATAAAATTAAAAATTTTTAGTTTACTGAAATCCTTGTTTACAATAACAATAAAATTGAAAGGATATCTTCAAAAAAGAACACAGTATAAATATCAAATATTGTGTATAGGAATTGCTTTTAAAATTATGTTTTTGATTACGTGATTTACAAATCTCTGTTTGTAAACGAAAATGAAAAATATTCATTTCAATTAATGATACTTTTCACTGTTATGATTTTAAATTTTATGATTGAAATGACTATTAAGTGCAAATATACAACATTCTCCAAATATTGTAAAGTAATTCACAAATACACAATACGGTATATCCCTTAATAAATATAACATATCTATTTATTTATACATAGGACAAGCCAAGTAAATATTTCTAAAATATCAAGTTATCAAAAACAAAAATGTAACATAAATGGCAGGACTAGTTAAATAAATACATTGTAATTTAATTTTAAATGTATTAGAAGGGATGGGAAAGCGAAACATAAAAAATTGAGGGAATGTATTTTTATACATATATGCGATTCTCTTTAATTAAATATAATCAATAATAATTAATTGACAATTATTGTTATTTGTTGAGCAAATTATTAAAAAATTCTAACCGTTCTTAAATAATTGAATCTTTGTTAAAGTTTAATTTAACAAAATAACTTAATAGTTCGCACAATTAATATGGATATAATCAAAAATATACAAAAATGATAAAATGCCATGAAAATTGTAAAGTACTTAATATTTTTTTCTTAAAATTTATAGTCTAATTGAAAAAGAAACAATCTTTCAATTAAAAGTGTGTAACAATATGCATTGTTTAAATTAAAATGTAAACAACGCTTCGTAAACAAATTCCAACTTGACATTTTAATGTTGTAAGAAAGCACATCAAATAGAATTTTAACGAACTATACTTTATTTTACCTGAGGGATAATTCTCTGTATGTATATATACATTGTGGATCCTCCAAAAAATAATAGTTTAACTTTTTTTAATGGATAAAGGTTGATAGGAAATGTTGATTCCAATTTTTTAAATAAATTTTTATACAAACAGAATTCACTGAAATATCTAAGACAATATTAACACCTGACAGCCACTGAGATAGCTTACCGTTTGCTAATTTGTTCTCTGCTGTAGTCATCGTCATTCAAGAAGTCGGCTTCATTCTTAATTTGAAAGGATTTGATATAATTATGTTCACTATTTTGTCTATAAATTGTGAAATTGCAGAAAATTACTTATTAATATTTAATTACATCAGAAACCATTTCAAAACCACATTTTTTTAGAGTTTTGTATATATACTTACATGATATGCTAGAAGACGCTCGCTCTATCAGTTTATTAATTTTTATAATATTACACAATTTATTATTTATTTACTTTTGGTCGGAAATATATTATGGTTCAAATAATTTTAGTAGGTTACGTTTCCTATGGGTATATGGAATGTTTAAATGTTAAAAATATATAGTTTATCCAAGATTTCTTTAGCTCAAAAACAAAATATATTTTATGTACTTTAAAAAAATGTTATTTAAACATTTCTATTGTTTTTTTAAATAAATATTATGCTATGTGCTATATGCCATATGATCTATTTTATGTGAAACATACATATGGTAAAAATAATAATAAATTTAAACATATATGGTCAATTCCATAAATTTGTGACATACATTTAAAATATTCAAAATAAAGAAAATATTCACTTATAAATTACTTGTAATTATCTAAAGTACAGTATACCATAATATTATTATGGTTATACGTTCGGTTATTTGTTTTTTTAATGCCTAACAACTAAGGAATTACAGCACTTCTATTTCAATATGAAACTCGATTTTTCATTTTATTATTTAAGCGATTCTAAAGATGTAAAACTGTGCAGTGCTAAATATGACAAGCAGTAGTGTACTTTTATTTCTCAAACAAATATTAATGATAATTTATATAAGTACCTCGAGTTCTACAGTGACAACAAATACTATTTTGTCCAGAAACGAGCGTAATGAAATTTTCGTTTTTTGTTATTACTCTTGGAATTTAGCGCCAAATGAAAGTACTAAACTTCAAAACTCTTGACCAAAATGATCTTATTATTTGTTTAAGAATTCATGAAAATAGTTATTTTAACAAAACTACAGAAACAACATTTTTCACTGAAACGAACGTAACAAAATTTGTTACGCTCGTATCACTTTCATATTTGCTTTGCCATAAAATTAAGTTTGTAAGTAACATTTTATACAAAAGAAAAAATACAAGCGCTGTATTGAGTGAAAGGTTGATCGCGCAAGACAGTTAACACAGGAACGTCTTAGGAAAATACGAGCCATTGTCCCGGAGTCTTCCGTTATAGTATATTCTAATAAACTTGCAGTAGCTCGAGCAGTTAGTCGCTCCCACAGATTTCAATAAAAGTCTATGGTCGCTCCATGTCAGCTGTGGAAGCTGCCCTACCAACATCGCCGCAATATTGACGCCGCACCAAGATTGTTACCTCGTTTAAAAAAACTTAATTTCCTTAGTAAATAAACTATAGCCAGTGCAGTGTTAGCATCATGCCGCGCTATGATGGTAATTGGATCATGAAGCACATATGCCAAGAATGTGCATTCAATTGTTGGGTTGGAGCATGTTCCGCATGGTGAGAAGTTTCCTGAATTGGAGTTATTTTAAACCCAGATGTGACAGAGATGGACATTGTTTCTCCAAATCTGTGGGGAAAACAGATAATGGTGTACTGAATCAAAAATCTGAACTTATGTCTATTTCATTATTACAGATGAAAATTAAAGTAAAATAGCAAATCTTTATAAAACACCCTCATGCTAAGCTGGAACAATCAGCTGCCTATATGTAAACGCAAAGCAGCAAGCACAATTAACTCCACATAGTGTAATATGCCAAATTGATTTTTGGGAAAACTACACTTATGTAAGTCATAACAAGATTCAATCAGCGCATTGGAATCAAGCAAAAGTATCTCTGTTTACAGTCTGTGTTTGGTCTACGGAAGTATCTTCTGGTCCAATTTCACTTGTTGTTGTCAGTAACAATATAGAGCACAATAAAGAATCTGCAACAGTGTATCTATACTATGTTATACAGGAATTGATAAAGAGACCTCCTGGGTCTACACATAAACTTCTAATTTTTTCCGATAGACCAATATCACAGTTTAAAATCCAATTAATGGCAGCTATGCTCGTGCATTTGAGAGAGCTTTGGAATTTGAAAGAAATGTGATAGTGATTCTCGGCCACTTCACATGGCAAGGTTCTAGTTGTTGGGATTAGAGGAATTGACAAACGTTTGGCATGGCAGCAGGTGTGAACACGACGCGCCAGTATGACAAATCCAATGACATTTGTAGAAGTTGTTCAGCCTTTCACAACAGCTATAACCCTCATTCTGGACAGTGTGGAACAATTTAAAAATGTTCAAGTCCTGCTGGATATAGAGCATATTTTTATGGTCCCCCTATGTCTCGGGCATTAGTGACGACCATTACTGGTTGTCTAATGATGTTTATACCTTTAGCCAGCAGTAAATAACAACCTCATTTCACCAAGGGTGGAGGTGGTGGATTTGGGTCATTGAAACAAGCAATTTAATTTGTGTTGGTGAATAGGTGCAAGTCACATATGATGGGGACACCCTTCCAGGGGAAGTAGTTGAGGATATTGCTGAGCTACACAAAGAATATTGAGTCAAGGTGATGCGTTGGCCAAAATTGGATGACATCACTCTGTGATTGAACCCTCAGGTGTTGTTGGCTTCAGTGGACAATATCGTTTTCCTGATTTTAATTAACTGCGATTTTTCTCTGTATTTTTGTTTCTTGAATTGTTCGTATGCATACAAATTTTGTTTATTGAAAATTTATTCCTGTTCTTCTACAATGGCATTGCATTTTTTATATAATAGTATAATTACTTCAAATAATAAAGGTGCAGAAAACAATTATCAATAACATGGGACAAATTGAAATGAGCATAACGAAACGAGCGTAACACACAAAAATATAATAAAATTTTATCGAAGTAAAAATCGACTGATGTGTACCAGTTTAATTTGTTCATAGGCGTTATGACCGTACTTCGAAATATATTTCTAGTGGAAGTAGGGGGATTTGGCTAACTAGCTTTTTGTATAGTAACGTAGCGTTTGTTAGTTAGTAATTTTTGATTACGAATTGTTAGTCTTATTTTTTAACGATCATAACATATAATGTAATTTAATATCAGAAAATATTTGATGAACGAAATATGCTGACTTTTGATTAATATTATCTAATACTTTCATAGATAATATTAGTAAATAAATGGTTTAAAATTATTGCTGCATCCGCCATTTATAACTAAAAACATTTATGAAAATGTTTAAACTGAAACGAGCGTAACAACTGGAATTAACCATATATATATATATACACATATTGAATAATGAAAATCAGTACAACGTGAAAATATTACATACAAATGTAATATAGAAATATTGTAACAATTAAAATTATGGCCATACAATCTACATATAATGTATATAATAAAATAAAAAGTCAAAATTTCAAACAATTCAGATTTTCATAAGAACCAATTTCTATAATATGAGAGCTAAGAACTTCATTGCAATCATTTTACTTCACTTAATTCTAACACACTGTATGGTGTATAGTGTCGAATATAGAACTAACAAAAATAATAAGAATGTAAACTCAACCCAGATCAACCCAAACATGGTACACATCGTACGATATAATCCCAATAGAATCCAATACAAAAATGGTTCCACATTAGGCAAAAGGTAATCGTACGACTTTATAAATAAGAGTAGAATTGATTAATTCTAGCTAGAGATATTTCTAATTATAAGAAGTTAAAGAATGTGAAGTAATTATTAGGAATACTTTTAGAAAAGATTACGGAAGAATTTGGGAAACGTAGTTATATTAGTTAAGTTATACAATTTGAATACTATACATAATTTGAGTATATTAATTTTTATTCTTTTCAATACGATAATTTATAATGTGTTACAGTATGTCTAGCTGCGATATAGATGTAAATAATATTTTAATTATAAAAAAATAACCTGACTTTAAAAGTAATGTTGTCGAGTCAATATCAATACTTATGGTTTATTAAAAATAATTAATAATACTTTTAAGAAAATTTATGCATATGTTATGATCAATTTCTATATATAAATATTATTCCTGATGTATCTAAAATGTTAACGAATTAGTATATTATAAATAAATAGTTAAAACTAAAAATAAGAATTTAATAGCTTTAAACTTGTTGCTAAAATCCAAGATGAATAATACACTATTCACAAATTAATTAATTCAATTTATAATGTTGTAAATTATATTATAGTAAAAGTATCGTGGTTTAAATACATAAATATAGATTAAAGACTTATAAAACAAGTTTGGAAACGAAAAAATACACCATGTGAATTTATAATATACATACTAAGTACAAAATGAATTGATCATAGATAATTAATGGGTTAGATTAGAATTTCTGACACGAGTTAAAATAATTAATTATGCGTATTATTGTGGTATTTGTAAACTATTTCATTGATTTTCAAAACGTATAATGCTAACATTGTAATTTGCTACTATATTTCCACTGTCTTTTGTCACTGTTTCTTTCCACATTCCAATCTATGTTATGGAACATATAGTTAATGAATGAACTGATTATCTAATTACAAGATTTGTAAACCACTTACAGTTTAATTAAGTAATGATTCAATTAAGACAATAGAAAAATAAAATATTGCAATGTAAGATAACATATAATTCCTTTACATTTGAATACAGTATTTCAGTAACTTTCAAAGAATTTTGGAATAATAATAAACGTAACAAAATAAATAAAACGAAAATTTAAAACAATAATGCTAGGAAAAATTTAATCAATTTGAAAAATATGCCAACTAATTTTAAGATAAGCCATACATATTTTTTATGTATTATATTGTAGTTGTATAATTTTAGGAAAGTAAATCATTTAGTAAATATTTTAACGCGTATTTATTTCTTTTAAATTGCTGAAATTAATGTAATGCATAATTCCTATTAAAATATAATAATCATACATATAGTTAATTATTATATATATGGTCAAAAAATAATTGCACTAATAAATAATTTTCAAGATAGTCGTGAACCAATTAAAAGTTATATCTAAATAACAAAATAACAAGAATCACTTTTAGTAATTTAAAGTAAAAATATGTTTTATATATATTTTTAATATTATATAGATAATTGCATTGCATCGTTGTATTTGATTAATATCTGATATTTAAAAAACACTTTTTATAATTTCAATAAATTAAAATGTGAATATTAATTTCAACTTAGTTTAAAATTCTTTCATACGTTTATTACAATTATGCAGATAATTTGTACATCGTATAGTAACTTTACAATAACATTTGACAACGGAAAAAATAATTTAAAATAGGTTAGTTCACATTCTTGTTTCATTTCAGTTTACTTATATTATTTACCCTGCTTTCTAATTTCGCAAATATTCCAATCAAATTGCAAAAGATGACACACTTTTATAATTGAAATGAAGGTGTGAACTCAATTTAATAAACGATTTAGACGCCAGCGCAGCGCAGAAATGTGGTGATTTTCGATGAAACTGAAAGTCAAATCTGTTTGCTTGCATTCGAACACAGTCAAACCATTACATTTATCATTGGAAATTTGTTATGTCTATTTAGACAGAAAATAATGTTTAACGAGCAGGTGTTTCTTTAAGCAAGGGTTTTGACTTTTATAACTGAAAGTAGAGTTCACTGATAGGTCCGTGATTGTTAGTAAATTGTTATGCACATATTTACATAAGCACACATAATGGTTTATAATTGTTAACATTAATAACAAAACAGAACAACAAAGTTAACATGAATATATATATATATTGGCCTATTTCTTAAAACCACATATGTAAAGAATAGAAATGTAGTTAGTTAATAGCCTAAAAAGAAAATTATTGAACACAATTTAACTTTCTAAGTTCCACAAAGTTATTTTATCCGTTAAAATAATTTGAAATTATTGTTAGAAATGGGTCGAACTAAAATCAACTCAACTGAAAAAAACTGAAACGGACAGTGAACTAACCCATTGTAGCTAATAATTTTTTTTAAATAATTCTCATTTATGAATTATGTATTAAATAAATATGATACTTATATTTTTCACAATTAATAAAAACATTAAAAACCACACATGATACTGAGACAATTACAAGACGCTGACAATAACGATAAATACTTACCGAGGGAGGTGGCCAGGCCTCCATATGTGGTGAAGAGGAATGATAAACTGGATAGAGATTGCAACAGTACGGGGGCAGTCTGTTCGTCGACTGTGGGTGTGTCGAATGTACGTGGTGACAGTGGACTACCAACGGGGAGGGAATTCTTGCCGACTGCGGTTCACTACGACGGTTTGGAGATGGATGTTCACGGGGCTGATATTGCGGAAGAGCTTCAACCCTTGGGGAAGTATTTTTTGGTGATGATTGTTGGGTATAGTAATGTTGATGTTGATATTCGTAGGGCTGATACTGGGAAGCAGCTGGAGCTTCTTCTCTTGTGGAAACATTTTTTGGTGGAGATTCTTCTCTTTTGCGGTTTTGGCTTTGATATTCGTAGGGCTGATATTGGGCTTCTTGGGGTAATTGCTGGATAAGACGACCTGAGGGTGAATATCCGTCGTCCTGATATTTGGAATGAGCTTTTACTCTTGAAGAATGATTTCTTAGGGGTGATTGCTGGATACGACGACTTGAGGGTTTATGTTCGTAATTCTGGTAATGAGGCAATGTTTCCACCCTTGGATTACTTTGAAGTGGTGTTTGAAGATAACAGTTTGGGAGTTCACGTTCATAAAGTTGGCACCTGGGAATTTGTTCAATCCTCCTCGGAGAATAATTTATTGGGGATGGATGTTCATAAGGCTGATACTGGGAATGAGCTTCTTCTGTCAAAGGAGGAGTAGATAAAGTTGTTATGGTCGGCGGTTGGTTACGACGAGTTTGGAATGACGGTGTGTCAGATAGTTGAGTTACAGATGCAAGTGAAAGTGATGACTGTGGAGGCAAGGGAACCTCTTCATCTATGACGGTACACGAGGAGAAGTCGAGACGTGGTGGATTTCCCTGTAGGGGGGTGAACCGAGGTATATTTTTTATAAAACTATGCTATTGGTACTGGTTGAATGTGTCAATATGTAATAAATAATTTAAAATAAAAGTAATAATTAAAGGTAATAACTAAATTTATATTATCAGTACATACAAATTGCTTAAGCAGTCTGATACTGTAAAACATAAATTCATATTATATTATATTTATTTACAATTATTTGAAATTATCATTATATCTTTTTTTTATTTATAAATTTATGTAACCATTATTACAAAAACATGTGATTACTTTGATAAAATATGTTTGGTAGTTGCATTCTTATATCAAATTCCACTAAATTAAAAAATATATCTTTGTCTATGTTTTGAACATTTTTAAATGTGTATGGATAATTATCAGAGGACTAGCCAGAAGACAAGTCAAAATCTATGTTTGTTAATCTTTTTTTCCCAAAAAAAGTCTATACCAGAGACTGCAGGAACAACAGGAATTTTTTATTTATTTCTTATGCTTAATATTACCGCGGAGCGACTGCATAAACATCATGAGGTAGAATTGCCAAATAGACAAACTGACTTTAGACCTAGCCGAGGGACAAGGGACCATATTATAGCTAACATGCGATAGATCATAAATTATATGTCAGGAAAGACCTAAACATTGGTTTTGGATTTCATCGTCTGCGCAAATGCCTTTGACTGTGCGTCGACCAATGAAAGTATGTGGCCCATACTTAACCAAATGGAAATTCCGAACCGTATCACTTTGCTGCTGAAGTCACTATTGGAAAACAAGGAAGCGAACGTACAACAATATTTATACTATAATATGTATATTAATATTATGCTTAATTGATATATGTCGCTTATTATTTGTGTAATGTTATTGCGGGCAAATATATAATAAAATGTTCACCTATGTAAATTAATGTCTTTTATGATTTTCATTTTAAAATGTTTTTTTCTATTCCGTTTAATTTAACTAAGTACAATATATTATAAAGGTTAATAAAAACCAATAACTACGTGGTTATACTATCGGATTTTTGCATTTTAATTAAAAAATAGAACTTAGTACAGAATTCGCAATATTTCTATAATAATAATCATAGAGATAGAATGTTGTATGTATTAATTCATCTATTAATTCGACTGCTATTCAACTTTTTAATAATAATTAAAAATTCGATAATATTCGAATGATCCCCAAATATTGGGATAACATCAATCAGATTATATGCAACAATGAAACTAAAAATGATTTAAATCTGATTATTTTTAGGATTAATATTAAATATTAATTAGAATTAAGGCATTTTGATAATTGCCTATAAATATCCTATTAAATAAATAATAAAGTCGGTTAATTGAATTTAAAATTCCTCGTTACTGTTAATTCCCTTACTATTATGATATATTTTAATAATAATATTATTATTAATATATAAATATTATGCATGCTACGTGATGGTGTTATTTTAAAATTAATGTCATGGTTTTTTAATAGATTGAAAATATTAATTGAAATTATTAAAATTGACTATGCATTTTATTAGAGCTAATTCTGCATTGGTATTTAACATATATAATAGTTGATATAATGAATGCACCATATCGTACGTTAATGGTCGTATCGGATTAATATAGTGGTGAACACGCTATTGTATATATTCACTACCTAAAAGCTCACGCATAAAAGATGTGGCAAGAAGTGGACAACATAACATAACATAACATAACATAACATAACAAAGAAGCATAGTTACCACAGCTTATAAACTGGTTTTTATAATCTCAATTAGATATACATTGTATGCTTTGACACAAAAGGCTGTTAGTAAACGTTGTAAATGTAATTTTAATAATGTTGATGTTAAGATTAAAAATTACACATTTTCTTAATAAAAATAGTTTTAATTTTTTCCATTGTTTAAATTAAATTAATCATACGAAAAATTAATTAAAAATATAAATTTAAAAAAAGTTCACAATGGTTTTTCTATATCATGTTTTGTTAATAGTAATAAAACGTTTTTGTATGATTATTAAATAATAAGATTTTTTAAACATCATCAACATTTGAATTTTGATAAAACTTTACTTGATTATTAAATGAACCAACATCACTGTGTTTACATCAAAATTGACATACATGCCTTTTCAATGATAAAGGCTGCCAAAACATTAAAAATATGCTATTTCGTTTTAGCAACTAATTTGAAAATATTATAATTGTTTTCTTAAAATAAGTTAAATATTAAACTTTCTACTTTCAGATACATAGTAGTATAGTCTATTTAATGGATCGTATATTTATATTATTTTAAAACTGTATTCAGCTTTCAAAGTCGTTTATTTGGAATAATAGGCCTAATTATAAAAAAATAATTTGATAAATTAATAACCTTTACATCTAAATTAAATTATATAATAGAAAAATTTTATAAAAAATAAATAAAACAAATTATAATTTTTTTCAAATTTTGAAGATATAATATTATTTAAAAAATAGTGTTCTAAAAATGCACAACACATTTATTTTAAAGAAACAACATAAATTAATATTTTTTATATATATAAATAATAATATAATATAAATCTATATAAATTAAATTAAACTACTATTTAAATTAAATAAATTTACAAAAAGTGTAGATCGTTTACCTAAAAATAAATGTAAAAAAATAATTTATTTTTATTTTTGACCGATAGATACAATTAAATAATAACCTGAAATATATTTTTAAAAAACTGAATTGTAAGGCTGTTTACTGCATTAATTAAATGTTCCCAAGCATTACGGAATAATATATTTTCTTAATACACAGAACTAACATTCTATTTAAGCAAAAAATATTTCAATTATTGTTTTTATATGAAGATATATAACTGATCAATCTATAAAAATGACATTCCTATTACATGTTAATGTTTGGAGCAAAATTATTATTAAAAATGATTACAAAATAAGTGTAACAAAACAACACTGAAAGACATATGTGCATCATAAGGATTAATGAGAAATTTATTTCAATTATTAACCCTTCGTATGTGGACATATTTTGTAGGGTTCGCTACGTGGGGAGGGGTATTATTTCCCCCATTTGAATAAACAAGCTTTCTATCATCCGATTAGGCTATATTTTGATATACAGATACCTTCTAAAGACTTTTCGAACTATTTTTATTTTCAATAAATTTTATAAATTGGTTTCATTTTTATGACCTGCTTACGTCATAAACTCCAGTTTAGGAAAACTATGGGAAATAACGAAATATGCTATACATATATTGACCCATATATATGCTATAACTTTTGACCAATGCAGCCAATTGACTTGATTCTTTTTGTATCTGATTCTAGATCAAGAGATCTATAATAATTTGGTATATTATTATTATTTTACTACTTAAAATGTATATAAATAAGCTATATTATAAGTAATATAAATGCTAATTGAGTATTATTTTAAATTGCTGGTTATTTTAATAAATAATTTAATTATTGAAGTTAATTGTATATAATTTACGATAAACATATTTTTTTATTATTGTTGTAAGTTTTAGCTCCTATTATCATCGGCAAGTATGAAAACCCAGGGGGGCATAGTATAGTTCAATAAGAATACGATTTTTTCTATCTGGTATGTAAAAATATTTGAAATTATATTTGTTATATTTTTTAGTTAGATAAAAGTATTTTAGCCCCTTAATAAAAAAAGGGTCGTACATTACATCGTTCAATCAAAAACATAATTTATTTGAAAAAAATACGTACGACAGTTAAGGATTAATCATCTGTTACTTGTTTAATATAACAAAACTGTAATATTACATTGTACGGTCATTGTTTTTGACAAGGTATTATTGATATGAAAAATATTAATATTATACTTCTTTATGAAAAAAACTGGGAAAATCTTTTCTTTTACTATTTATAATAATACTATCTTTGCGGTACACTATTTGAGTATCTTTAATGAATTCACCAGTTGAGTTTAAACTAAGATCATGGGTGATATCATATTATACCATATATGGCTATATAGCAAGATTTCCATTTACCTTTCTTTTGAAAATACAAAATTATGTACAGAGTGGGCTGCGGGTTATATATTATCACAGAGATAATGAGAATAATCCGCCTATTGATTAGTCATGCTAATGCTTGGCTGCACAACGAAATTCAGAAATAACAGGCTTCTAAATTAGCAAAAATAGAATGCCATTAAAAGCATTGTAAGATAGGTAAACGTTTTGTATAATTATTGATTATTTAATAAAAAAAATCGATTAATTAATTTTATAATTTAATTACTACTAGATAATTATCGAGGTTTATACAAATTAGAAAAGCTCACTAAACTATAGTTACATGTATAAAATTGGGGGGAAACCATAAAAAAACTAAAATAAATTATACGAAATTGAACGTTTTTAGGTATTCATTGAGTGACAAAAGCAACAAATAAATGCTGGAATTAAATATTTAATAACTCATATAAAATGCTATAGAAAAAGGGGTATACTTACAGGGAAGTCAACCGTTCTAGCCATGACTAGCATTCGTGACTCTTCGATGTGTTCTTCAACGGGGCAGAAGAAGTCTTTGGCGTCAGTGTCAAAGTAGGCCAACAGCACACCTGACGCAGAGTTAGTTGAGATCTGACGAAGCTCCAATCGAACAGGAATACCTTAGACAGGTTCATTGTAAGAATACAGATAGATGCGCTGAATCAGTGTGTTGTGTGATCAATGTGTCCGTCATTATCATCAAATAATCCGTTATTATGTGGTACACTAAATGTACTACTATAATGTTTTATGTACGTAAAATAAGTAGTTCTGAATGGAGAAATTAAAAGTTGTTGTTATTAAAACTGAGATATTTAAATAAATAGATGGTATTAATAAAACTGTGAATATGTTAAATTTAATAAAACTTTTATTACCCTTTCAATATATAAAAATATTACTACTTTAAGTTTTTGGAATTTGGTAATACCACCTCTTAAATAAATAAAGTATTCATTTTTGTATTATTTTGCAAGTTTTGTGTATATGTTTTGTATATATGTTTATGTTTATACATTACATTGTACATTTTGCATTATTTCGTGTTATAATATTATTTAATCTCCCATTTATCAATATAGCTAGAAGCAATGCTTAGCTAATAACAGACGTGACTACATTAGATTTTATGGTTATATTATGAATATAACTTTTGAGTTATGTTTTATTCTTTTAAAAAATAATGTTAATCATTGATAATATTATTTACTTGGAAAAATTGGTACAAAAGGCAAAAAAATATATATATATATATATACATAAATAAATAATTGAATTCAGGTAGCTAAATTTAACCTCTATAGAGGTTAAATTTGGCATTACTTTAACATACGGCGATAATATTTCCAGCAAAAAATATCTATATTATTAAATGCAGGAATTTGTCATAAATTTGATGGTATATGTATATACAATATATATTGTACTATAGGATGCTTTAAAAGACGAATTTCCTAGCATAATAATAAGTAAAAAAAACTATCAATTGGTAATATTTTATTTACTATCTCCTGAATTAGCGACCAGAATTGAATGACATTTTCATTCTGCGTTAACAATGCTGCACACACGAAACCACAATCTTTGAAATATTGTATAATACTTTAATAATTGTATTTATTGAAAATATGAATGTCCATAAACTGATTTAAATAATCCAACCAGTTTATTTAATATGATAAAAAAATATTGAAATCTCTTTTCGAAAATCAAATTAAGAATAAAATTGATTAATACCTTTACAATACATAGAAATCGGATACCTACTGTATACTAACATGTAAAATATGTAGTAAACGGCATAATTATTTGTGTAGATATAGGTAGTTCATCATAAAATAGCATGCTCATTTTATACACTTTGATGCATTTAAAAGAAATAAAATAATAATCTATTAATGAAAACAAGTCAGAAGAACCAAAGCCAACATGTTAGCGAAGTTATTATTATCATTATTATTAAAATAATAACTTTTTGTATAAATATCTCTATATTTGTATATATTCACATTCAGTGTTATGAAATTAGAAAGGAATATATTATATTATATCGTTATTTAATATATATATATATATATATTTATTAATATTGTATATATTATATCTCTAATTAAACCTCTGATTTTGAATTTCAGATTAAACATTGATTGAAAAAAAGTGGATTAAACATATGTTTGTATTAATGTGTGCTGAAGATATTATCGCCTACCTTTCAAAATGTTCAAAAGTTCGCTGAAATCGCGAACATTCCAAAATAACTGCAATTAAAAGAATAACATATTAAATAATCATCAAAAGTAAAATAAATCAAATGCACTATAAACAAAAATATTGTTAAAGTAATATTGTTTGTCATTTGACTATATCTTTATAAATATATATTTAAAATAATAGTTCATAATTGATAAATTAAAATTATTGATAAAAACACAGTATATAAAAATACAATGTATACAATATTATATCGAAAAAAAATTATTTGTCATACAAAATTTAAACTATATGCAACATTTATATGAAAAAGTGTATGTATTTAATATAATGTTAATTAATATCCTATACATTTACACTAAATTGTATTAGTAAATTTGATTCGTGACCGATAAAGGGCCAACATTAAAAAAATAATATAAAAAATCAAACGCATAAATTTACTTATAGCATACACTTTCATACATACATTATCTAACAACACAAATGAATGTTAAATGAATAAATTTAATGTTTGACTACAAAATTTAGGAAATATTAAATCATAAAGATGGAACATTTTGATGAACGTTCATCAACCTTCATTAGTTGAATTAATATTGAACCTTAAACAATTAAATTGTTAATTGACATATCCGTATGTTTAGCTGGATTTTACGTTGAATATTTGTATAAAATGGATTAATTTACAAATGAAAAATATATAAAAATAATTTAAAATTAATTATTAATTCATGAATTAGGATGTTATTTTTATTCAAAGAGTTTGAAGAATATCAGTGTTTCTTCTTTGTCTCAAATAACATTATAATCTAACCAATTATATTACCATCGAATCATAATTCATAAAGAATATAATTATTTGTTCAAATATTATTTATAAGACCTCGACCATTTCATTTAGTGACATAATTAAATTGGCAAAATTGTATAATAACATAATGTATGTATCTCTTATCATTACTAAACAAAATAACAATGTAGAAATATAACTTTATTAACTTAGGGAGTACACACAATAAGGCTAATTAATATACTTTATCAAAATGCTGTCGTTCCTGAATGAGTAAGGGGAACTTGGATTCATAAAGTTGTGTGCGCTTCACTTGATCGAATGTTTGTATTTGCAAGAAGACATCTTCCGTACGTGGAAGCCACACCTCTGCCGCTGTCAACTAATAGTACATATGATATCAGTGTAAAACAATAAAAACATATACATCATAATAACGTGAATAAGGCAAAGTGGGAACTCTATAGCTCACTACAACATTGTTTTATATAGATACATGCTTCACAATGAAAACGATTTTATAACTGGTATTAGTATCTGAAGAACAACTTTATAATGTAAATTATATTTCGATAATTATTAATTTTAGAACAAAAGTTGAATAAAAATTTAATTAAAACCCCATAGAATACCTCTAAAACATTCAGCTAAGTGTAAAAATAAATGTCAATCCTCAAGCAATATGTTGTAATATTGCAATTAGAGGATTCTAAACAATTTTGTGGCTATCTAATTTATAACTTATATATAGATATATGAACCAATACAACACGGTGTTTAGTATTCACATTTGGAAAGTTTTGCTGAATAAGGAAGTCACATAATTGTGTGCAGTAAAATATATTTAGAATAGAGTTTTTTTCTAAGATGAAAGGTTACTGCAAGAAATTACCCACTAAAACATTCGCACTAAAATCAGTTGGTTTCTCTCTTTTGAAAAGGGCGCGCAGGCAACTTCATATGTATACAGCTTATACGAAGCTGGTAATACTTTCGGTTAAAAATGTAGATATGTTGGGGATGACATTTATATATACAAATTCCATATATAGTACGCAGTTGTATACCTTTCTGCCTGTGAAAAAATGTTTTCACAGTATTAGTATAGATACAGGTCAGGTGCTATTTATGTTTCTTGAGTTTTGTTTCGAATGTGGTGTTTTCAGCCCAAATGAATTATCCATAAATATATTAATAAAATTGTTAACTGTATTCATAATATTAGCAGAAAGTAACACTAACGTGAATAAAGCAAATCGTCTTCCACTCGTGGAATACATAATCACAATATTTCCGACTCACTAGATGTATGTATACCGTATTCAACAATTATCTATGTAATAACATATAATATATAGATAGATAGATATGCTTTTTTATATGCAATATTTTTTAATAACACGAGACATCGTTTACTGAACAATCAAATATAAAAAAGTCATTTATATTATACAACAAATTAAATGTATAAATGTGAAAATATAATGCATAATATAGTTATGCTAATTTACTAATTAATATATATAGAATGAACAGAGAAACCTAGAATGCCGGGAGTGGAAACTCGCTAATAAATGATCAGTCAATATGAACTTAACTTCTTTTACATCAAACAAATATTATTAATATGAGTATAATTTTTTAATATAAATATTATAATAACATGCACTCAAATAATATATTATAAAAATATATAATTCAAAATAAGACAAGAAAGGTAAAGGAAATAAATACATATATATTACAACAATGCTTTATTAATGTGAATATTATTATTATTAAGCAAAAATATCCATTTTATCTATGGGTCCATAATTATAAACAATATACAATTACTTTATACTGTATATAGCAGACAACATTTTTTAACCACAATAAGTTCTCAATGAATAGATCGTAGAGTAAATTGAAATATCAATATATAATAACATTATTTGACTGAAAAATTGTTTAAAAAGGAATTTTAGCAAAAATGGCCTACATGTAGTTAGAGGTATGATTAAGGATTGGAAGCCGATAAGATGTAGCCAAAAATAATTAAAATGTTGAATCAGTGTTCAAAAGCATACTTGTTGATTGAAGCCTTAAGTTGTGTAAAGTCATCTCAAAGGTAGATATTACAAGATTGTGAATCCCTGCACAGAATGGGGGAATGAGTGGAAATACATTATTTCAATTTGTTTCTATTTATTAAATACGTTAAAATAGATTTAAGCCCTATGCAGTCTTTGGAAAGTTATAAAAATAAGTTGGCAAAAATTATATATAATCTATTATATACTTTTCAAAAATTAGTTATATTATTTAATGAAGCTTACAGTATGTTTTAAACAGTATCATGTCATGAATGAATATATTAGTTATCATATTCGCTAACTTTGCTAATTATTTATTTTTAGTAGTTTAAACGAATTCTAGACTTTTCAGGAAAAAATATTAAGGAATACCACAGTCATGAACTGAGGTAGTGGTTCGAAAAGCAAAAATTTTTGTGTCTGATTTTTATGTCCCTACGACATAGAATTATATAAAAATACTTGAATTTTGAATTTATGAGTTTATCCCGGCATTACAGGAGATAGGAATTCTGCTATCCTCTCACTTCATGCAAGATGGAGCACCAGCTCATACTGCTATCAGAACAATAAATTTTCTGA
>JAUZND010002622.1:0-12748 GCA_034780555.1 Coelogynopora nodosa
ACAACCCCCAGTCTTTGGTCAATATCATCAATCAACGGAAGGCTACATACTGTGGACATATACGGCGGCGTGGAAAAGAAACCCTCGAGAAAACGATAATGGAAGGAGCAATAGAAGGGCGGCTCGGGCGAGGTCGTCCAAAGGCACGATGGACTGACACCATCAAATCGATTGGAGGTGGTTCTATGCAAGTTACCAACGCTTTTGCAGGCGAACGTTTGGATTGGAATAAAACTGTGAAGGAGGTCACGAAGGGACGGCGGACGTCCTGATCGAATTATGATGATGATAGAGTAGAATTATTAATAGTGATTGTTTCGTGAGCTTTCTTTAGAAACCGCCTTTTATCTATCGCAAGAGTAAATATTATAGAAACAGTCGACTAGCTTATGTAAAATTGTATTGTAATATTAATAATATGGAATAGGGACAGTCGAGGCATCACGTGACTTATTTAAAAAGGGTTGAAACGTATGCTCATTTAACTCAAAATAGGGTAACCATTAAAGTAATCAGAATAGGGTATCGATTTTTTAAAGATATTATAGCTTTCCATTGAGAGATTTGAGAAAGTTGAAAGTTTCTTTTTGACTATTCATATACTCGTATAATAATAATAAAAAAAAATCAATTATTAGAATTGAATTTTTTATTTCATTCTTTAGTTATGAACGTATTAAAATAATAAACCTACGACTATATATTTCTATAAAAATAAAGGTATATGATCTTTATAAATTTTCACAGAATTTAAAATCGACTTTGAATTTATTGACATCTTAAAATATATATTATGAATAAAATTGCATCAATACAATATTTTTTCTGTTAAAGCATAAATGTCAAACCAGCAATTACTTCCTTTAATATCCTGTATATGAATGAAATATTTACATGGTTAAACTTAAATAAATCAAAACTATTCAATGTGCAAAAAATATACTTTTATTACTTCTGCAAAAAACTACTATTAATTTCATTCTGATCATAAAAAAGATTCAAAATATTTTAAAAAATATTACATTTGAAGGTTCTTTTTTAAGTTTTTTGATACGAACATTTTTTCATGCTATTTAATAAATAAAGGTGAGCTATAATAATTATTCAATTAATAGTTTTTTATAATTCAATGGATTATTAATTATTATCGGAATATTCTAGAATTTTATTTACAAAAATTCCTTATTATAACTGTATAAATTAAAACAATAAATAAAATTTATATGAATAAATATCAAAATGCTTAATAAAACGATAATATTTAAAAGATTGCCTATGATTATAGAATAAACTCAATTAAAGTGCCATTGTCTTTATTTATTTATTATTTATGTAATGTATATCAGTTACATATATATTTATTATATCACTAATTTTCATGTAGTACGCTAAGGAGAAATTGGTGTACATATTTATGTTCTAAACTATTTTAAAATTGTGGTTGTTAAATAATAAATAAAGACAAGTATTGTTCACTTGTGAGGAATGCAAAAAAAACCCGACAAAAAGAAAATTTTAATTTAGTTAATTTTAATCAAAAAGTTAAATTTTATTGTGGTTTTTCTTGACGTTCCTCATACGTGGTTGTTAAACATATGGTAATTATCATTCACACATTTTTTTAGTAATTTATGTAATTTTTATTAAAAATATCATTACAATATTATTTTTTAAGGTATTTATATAATGTTACACATTTTTAACTAAAGTGTATACACTTTAAAGGTATATGTCAACAAATATTTTATGTATTAGTGAAATTTTTCAAAATATTTTCTCTGGACAACTTCAATAATCTATACACAGAATAATTTATTTGAAGTTGGTTTAAAATGTCAGTTATAGTAATAAAAAATTCATAAAATAATATTATGCACAACAATCATAATAAACGCATATTGAGTCTATTTTCAATAAACACAAAATCTAATTAAATTGATTCGCAATTGGCACACAATGAATTTAAATAACTATCTTTATATAGTAACATATCTACAAACACATTTTTGATTGTGAAGACACCGAAGATTTTACTTTATAAACAAATATCACAATCAATGCACTATTATAGAAGAGTATTGGTAATTTAGTAATCTATTTTTAAGGTATAGTTCAGTCAGTATAAAATAATTCCTAACTTTTTGATTAACTGTATATCTATTAACTGTATATATATAAGCAAACTATTTGACTAAACGATCGATATTTTCTGAAGCTTCTCTCTAACAAGTGTTCCGCTCGAGCTGGTTGTCCTTGAACAAGTTCCATTCCACTGAATTGGTGGATTAAGCGGTGTCGACGGTGACAGATGGAAGACCTCCGGCTGTTCCTGATGCACCGACCGAGACACCAGCTGTTTCCGAACATGGGCCTCGGAGAGTAGGTCCTCGGGGATTTTAGGGTTGCGGATACGCCGATGCTCACGGTAAAGAATGCAGATCACAATTATCGTAAGAAAGGCAACGGTAAGGATAACTCCGAGCCCAACTTGCAGCAGACTGTAGGAGGTTTCTACAGGGCCTGTAACAAAGATGATATAAGTAGGAAAGTTAAACAGTATTTGTAGAACCCTTCGCAGTTTTTGTGATTTTTATATATGTGGTAGTCTAGAAATCATCCTTCCCATTAATCGATTTAGGTAAAATTTGTACACGCATACCTTGTCTCCAATAAAAAATGCTGTTAAATTTTTTTAATTTTTAATTTTTTTTCGATTATTTGATGATGACGTCAAAAAAGCCATTTTTTTAACTGAAACTGTTGAAATTTCATAAATAGTAATACTTTTTAGGTCATAGGGCCGACACTTAAAAACCATAAAATTGACAAAGTTATATCTGTAAGATTTGGCGATATGATCTAGCCAGAAAATCATAGCCGCATCTGAAATAGTACCAACCGTGTAAAAATCAATGATTGTATCTCAGATGTATAGAACTACTGAAACTTTGTAGATTTATTTTATGTATAGTTTTAGATCTACGTACAACATTTTAGATCTTCTTAATATGGATGGACCCCTTGTTTTTATAAGTTTATGCATATAATAAATTACTTTATATCATGTAATGTGTTTAATGAATTTAATTAAATCAAAATAAATAAATAAATAATTGATCCAATATTGTATAATAAAGGAGGTATAATTATACATATGTTTCAAGGTGATTCAGCTCATATAACTTATTTTTTAATGTGTACTGGTCCGGTCCATGTCATAAAATAGATTTTTGAGATATTGTACTTTTGAAAATTCAATCGCTCTGAAACTAAAATATTTTACATCAACAAAAAATATTTCACATGAATATGGTAATGTTGGAAGTCAAGATAACAATTTTAATTTTTAACATACCCTGTTGGCTGATCTTAACAACATAAAATAGCTTTACTTGTTTTATACATTGTTTCAAAACCCAAATTGACCCAAATTAACCCAAACCCATAAATGGCCAAAATATATCATTTTACACTTTATATATGCAAGTTTTGAGCCTTTAAGAAGAATCGAGAAAACAAATATCTATTTAAAAGAGATTTTTATTTGATATGTATATGTACATATATATATATATATAAATTCCTATATTACGATTATGTTATATAAATTTGTAATGTGACAAATTAAAAACTGGTAAAAAAAAATATATATATCTTAAAAAATAAAAAATATTTGGTTATGGAAAATATGTTAATTGTCTTGATTTACTTGTTAAATAAAAATTGATTGTGGATTTGCTAAAAACACAGGCAATGAGTTAACACTATTTTATAAGAAATATAATAGTAGATACTATATTATATTCCGAAATATGTTTCGAAACATTTTAGTGAAACATTAACCGCTACTATCATATAAAAATATATGTAATATTTCCTTTAGTAACGGAAATAATAAATTATTTTGATTAAATGATATCCTTAATATGTGCTCATTACTTAAGTTAAATAAAATTATTCTAAAAATGGCATGAATGAAGGTATTTTAATAATATAATTAGGTTGAATAATTATAATTAAATATTTATATTAATATGGTTATATTACAATAGATAAATATACATAGTTTAAATATCTCCAATATCATTTCTTTAAACGAAAGTTGAAAAAACAATTCTATATTATTAAAAACCAAATTTATACTAAATGCAATGGACGAGATTTCATAGAAAAGCCGCTCAAAATGTTTAATACTATCAGTTATTAATAATGTGATAATCATTAAACATTTGAATGTAACTGAAAGTTACAAAACAATATATATTTTATAATTTATAAATATTTATATTTTTCAATAATATGATCGCCATTTATTTCAGTTCTTTTAATTATCTATTATTTATATCTTTCATCACTTCTGCTACAGTTTTAAAAAAATATATTTTTAAACTTTGAGATAATAAGTAAAAAAATATTCAACATTAACGGCTATACGCATATTTTAAACCATAGTGCAAATACTAATAAACAGTGGCTAATTTTATAACCAATCGTTTCATTGTAATATTCTGGATTGCATATAATAAACGCGGTGGTTTACTATAATAAAAAACACAAAAAACATAATATTGCTTGCAACAAGGTTGTTGGTCGTAACTGAGGGGGTGGGGGAGGGGGCGCTACGGCTTGGGCCAAAGATATGTCTCAAAAAACACAAATATTATTAACATAATAGTATTAATAATTATACCTAGTCATAATTAGTAGGAATCATAGTCATGAAACGTAACAATTAAATATCTAATCCTTTAACAGGCGACCTTTTGACATAGTCCCAATTTTGAAAAATGTTATTTATGGGTAATTGTATAGCCAGGTTATGCTAAACATTGTGAGCAGCTATCATGATTATGCACGGATACATAATTTAAAATAATCGTAACATAAAGTTACAGAAATATAACCGCAGATTTAATGAAATTTCATAAAATTCTGCTGCGTTAATGAAATTGAACATATTAAAGTATACAATTGAGTATACATTGAGTCAATTTCAACTTACAGTTTAATTTTTCGTCGGAATCGTCGCACATTAGGTTTCCTTGTTTGGTGAAGTAAGTACCACAGTTAGGCACACTATTACACTCCAGGCGTCGGTCAATGCAATATTTGGTATATGTACACTCAAAGCCTGAACATCGACCTATATTGACAATTAAATGATGAGACTTAAATTACAATAAAAAATAGAGAGGTAAATCTAAAAATGCGATGAAATATTCAATATTAGGTCACCAAAATTTTAATAAAAATAAAAATAATACGTTTGAAAACTCAAGTTTGTCATATAATGGAAACAAATATTAATTGTTTATGTCTAATTGTTGTAAGTGATACAGAATTGTAAAACACCCTTTACATGCCTGAATATATCGTTAGGGTGTTTAGATCATTAAAAATAAATCAATATAAATTGAGAGCCTTTTGAATTCAAATAATTTATTACGATCCTGAATATAACTACGAGTACATGCATAAAGTGCATTCGCTTAATTAACCATATAACATTTATAGAAAAGTTTACAAATATATAATTACCTAATGAAATTACTTACTGTCATTATTTTAAAGTCAAGAGTAAACAAAAATGATAGATTAATGTAATTAAATACTATTAGTCATTATTTATTGATAAGAAACAAATATAACTAAATGTTCTAAAATGTGAAAATATTTATATCGGTCGATGTTTCAGAGACATCATAAACCCGGCGAACAACTCTTCCGTACATCTTGATACCATGAATGAGACCATTTCCCCTAAGAGGGATATTATTATAATTAATATTGTAATACTCAAAAGTTAAATATATATTTTTAAATTATGATCTATCATTTAACATAAGATACAATTCAGTAGATATCAAATTGTATGTATATGCTTAATGTTAATCACTTTAAATGTTTTGTGTAAAAAAATCACAGAACAAACTCTTGGTAAAAATTGCAAACATTCTAAAATCTGATATTTCTACATTATGCATTAAACAGATATTCCATTTTTTGCAATTATATTATATTTTGAATTGTGCAATATTTTGAGAATATTTTGCAATTTACTTTTGCACTTTATTTTGCAAACCTAGTTTTATATCACGTTAATACTAAATAATTTTTTTATCAATATTTTGAGTCTTAATTTAGATTGTTCAGTGTGCATTTAAAGAATGTATAATGTTTTCATACTTTTCAAATTGTAATGAATTTGCCGCTTCTTTACTTGATGTAATTTTTTTTGGAAGTTGGATAAATAAATTAAAAATAATGTTAACATTTACAAATGAATTTATTATAACTTATACAATAAGGTTTCACTAAAATATACAAACATGAAAATTCCTGTAAAAAATATTGCATATAAAATTAGTAAAAAATTTGTATTGCTGTGTTTTATAAAGTAAATATTATCAATAAATAATTATATTTACACATAACTATAGCATATTAATATATACTTGCAATGAATAATATACTTATTTTTGAGTCCAATTTATTTAAAATTATATACATACTGTACATTAAAAAGTAGCAAACATCTATGGGAAACTTATAAACAGAAAAATAATTTACTAATTATGAATGCGTAAACGATTATATTACCATCTTTTCTTCGAGGAAGAAGTTCAGTCCAGACTATTTGAAATCCCTTTGATCTATTAAGTTGTCGTGCTGTTAAAAATCTGCAATTAACGAATATTTATATTGGAAAAAAAGCATAAATTCCTCTAAGATATATGAATGCATGCATTTAAAAATAAAATAATAAGAATTTCAGCTTATGTCGTAGATTAAAATGTATTGAATTAATTGGTTAAATAAATTAATACAGTACTGCCAGGGCAAGGATGTTTGATAACACTATTTGAAAAAATTGTTTCTGACTACTTTTTGATAAATTTAATTTTTATAAAATTACCGCACGTAAAATCGTAAAAAAATAATTCTAACATTCGTCAATAGAAAAATATAATATTTTTTAATAATGGGGATGTTATATATTTATATAATAATTTAACACTTTAATGAAATCGTGGAATATTTAATGTTTATAGGGGAACACTTAAATGAAATCGAGGAATATTTAATGTTTATAAGGGAACACTTGAAGGAAATCGTGGAATATTTAATGTTGATAAGAAAACACTTTAATGAAATAAAGGAATATTTAATGTTTATAAGGGAACACTTAATGAAATCGAGGAATATTTAATGTTTATAAGAAAACACTTAATGAAATCGAGGAATGTTTAATGTTTATAGGGGAACACTTTAATTAAATCGTGGAATATTTAATGTTTATAAAGGAACATTTTAATGAAATAGAGGAATATTTAATGTTTCACAATTTTATTTAACTAGCTACTGTATTACAATTGAATGTCAATTTGACATTTTTATATATTAGTGTTATATTTCTGAATATTCAATAAAAACGGAGCAACCGTAATTTTACTTGATTTGTAAAATATTTTTAACAATAAATTTTAAAACGAGGTAATTAAAAAAAAATTCACATAATTTGTATAATAATTCTAGGCTCAGTTAACATATTTCTATTTAAAACATTTAAAACGAATACTTTTTGAATATATTTTTCACATTAAAAATTTAAATGTTAAAACTAAAGCACAGTTTTGTAACAAACCATTTTTCTTTGAAATACTTAATGCCACCAATTAAAATAATGACACAAATTTGACATTTTAAAATAAAATATATGAATAAACTATCACAAATCGTCAGAATTCATCTGAAATTTGCTACAATTTCCCTCCTTTAATCTAAGTCAGTCTGCTCTATGCAGATATACATTTCAATTTTGATTTCACAAAAATGTTAATGTATAAATCATTGAAGTCAAATTGATGAAAAGGATTTTGAAATTTTACATTATTGCGACTTTTGCTAAACGTGTAATTGCATTCGCCTTTAATACTATGAACGATCAATAAAAGCTTTTATGTGAAAACGCACACCAAGTATATAATAACAATAATGGTAGGAAAACATTTTTTAGAAAAGCTAGTAAAAGTGGAATATCTGTGTGAAAATTATTGATAATATATTTTATATTTGCTTTGTTACAAAAATTTGAAAAAAATAGATTTATAATTATTTAGTTATTAACTTAAGTAAAATCTATAATTTAAATCGTGAACCAAATAATGTAAATAAATATTACGAATTAGGTAATACAATATTAGATAAATTAAAAATACACCATTGACTAAAGAAATATGTTTTCTCATAGTTAAGTTAAAGTTCCAGAATATATCTGTCACTGTCGAAGGTTCAATATAAACTCTTACATTAATTAGATACTACTTACAATAATTATTTATCATAAAATGTATTTTGTAAAGCAACGTTTTGATCTCATACGGAGTTTAGTTAAAAGTAGTTATGCAATATATATATATAACATTTTAAAAGGTTCAAATTTCTAAATAATTATTTATTAAACATTTTCACTGGATTAGATTGTAACGTTATTTTAATAGATTCTTTTTTTTTATAAATGATCTTTGTGTGTTTTTAAAAATAATTTGACTATAATAATAGGCTATAGATTACTTCAAACTTTTACAATTTTGATAAGGATATTTGCATTATTTTCTATATGAAAAATGGAGTATATCAATTACCTGAAATATTTATAAAAGATATTGCATTATAAAAAAATCATTTATATATATTTTAAAATAATAAAACATATAATTAAATTAAAATTAATAAAAATTAGTCACAAATAAAAGCAATAAATAAATAAATAAATAAATAAATAAATCCTAAAATATATGGTTACGTTTTTGTTATCAATTTAGAGTAATTTTTGATTATGCGATATTTTTAATGTAGGAACATTAACAGAAACATTAAAATGTATTAGCTCAAGTGTATATTTCAATTGTATATATACAATTTATATTTTATGTATAATATTTATGTATAAAATATTGTATGTATAAAATTTATAGAATTTAGATGTTACTATATAGAATTATTAGAACTATTTAGAATTTAGTATTCTTTATCGAGTGAATGAAATTCAATTCCCGGTAGTGCCCGTTGCGTGATTAAATTGAATATAATTTATCATTTTCCTTAAAAACTTTTAGCGTAATAAATTAAGCCATACTTTATCTAATTATTTTGAGAAGAGAATATAATCGCTTTCAATTGTAATATAAAAAAAAATTAAAATTACACTTTCACAATTAATTTTATTTCACATATATATATATATGTAGGCCTATCTCAATTACGACAATGGGATGTTATCTCAATGTTCTAAAAATAGAACTGCAACATACAACCTACATTGTAAGTATTATTAGATATGCAAAAAGCATACGGTTTTCAGACTGCCCCATTTGAAAGTTGATCCATGATTTTAAATGATTTAAAGTTGAGTGTTTAGCGCCACTACAAATCTACATTGAGCTTAAATTTCAGCGATTTTAGAGAAATAAACGGGGAAATAAAAATGTGACCCATTTTGGTAAATTTTTTTTATTCTTCAAAATAGGTCAGCATCAATAACGTCCTCTAAACTTTAACCGTCTTAGCTGAAATTTGCAACATGTACAGGATACAAGAAAAATTATATTTTTGCCTAATAATTATGCAGAAGAAAACAATTTACAATTTTGATTAGCTGCGAATTTTTTTTACATTAATACAACAACATTAAAATGAGCTAGCAGTGTATCATATATTTATTGTACGAGCTAGCAAACATTTCCCATTTTTTGGATAATACTATTATGTGTATAGTCTTCTAGATTTACTTAATTTTATCACATGTAACAATTAAGCCAATGCGTGTATGATTATTACCTTAAAGGTGTTATCACGTATAAGCTCGATCGTATAGGTTCAAATTTATCGTTCATATAGCGTTAAATATTTTATTATTATATGCAATAAAGATTAAAAATTTTAAACATATATTTAAAAAATAATAAAGATAACAATTTTAATTTTAATTCAGGACACGATGTGTGTGTGTGGCACCAGTATTTATAAATAGTAAATATTATATATAATATATTCAACAAGCTTATTTTATAATGCTCATTCACTTAATTTCAGTTATTAAAACTATAAGATTTGAAAATATGTAATATTTTATGTGATATATAATTTTACATTATATGACATCTCACCATAACGAATTCATTCCAAGGAATCAATACATTATTCTGTATAATTAAATTCAAGCCTTAAGGCACAAGGTTTTCTTAAAATGTTTATACAATGTGCATAAGTATTACTATTTAATAAAATAATGAAACTAACGTTACAATCAAAATTTGGTACTGTCGTAATATTATTGTGTTTAAAATAATACAATAAAAGTATTAAAACTGCTCGATTTATAATATTTTTTAAAATAAATTAATTTATACACTGAAAAAACTAAAGTGGTAAACAGAAATATCACAATAAGTATTTATCTATATTTCCCTAACAAGAAGGGAAAAATGTAGTAGGACTGATTATAATCTACATTAAAAAATCCCTTTCATAAAAATGAATAATCACTTTTCCCCGAAATCAAATATTCTCTGTGAAAATATATGTACAGATGTCTTTAAGAATGTACCTTTTTTAGTTCTGAATGTTTTTAGGGATACTTTGTAAAACAGAACCAGTTTTAGAATTTAAATATATAGACAAACTGGAGCCCCTTTTAAATAAAAAGCTCACCATATTAATTTGAAACATTACTTACCTTATTCGTACGAAGGAGCTATTTGAGAGATAAGCAGGCATGTTAGAATCAGTTCCACAAAGTTCAGAAGAGGGTAAAATATTGTTAGCCTCAAATAACCTCACAATTGCGTTGGCACAACCTAAAAGTTTAGCGATAAATTTGAATAATTTTATCATAATCTAAACAAACTACATTTAAATTTATTTTTGGAACAATAAATTTGCTGAGAACAAGTTTATATCAACAATTATGACAAAAGTTCAATTTAAACTATATATACTTTTATTTTAAACATAAATTGTGATATTATGTACGCATTTATGTTTTATTGTTGTTATTTTTTCTATACTTAATAAAATCTAGCTTATTCGGCTAAAATATGTCTAATTTTTATTTATTCCCTATTATAATAAAATTACCAAACCTGTGTTTCGTATTAATACAGCCATGAAATCATTAATTTGGGCTAGATGACAAAATTGTGGTGTTAAAATCTGTCGACATCAATATTTGAATCGATTATCTACTATTTGTACTAGAGGGAAGTTATTTCTTACTTCTATGAGATCCTTCTATTTGCAGTACAGTAAAATGTAAAATGATTTTGGTATAGGGCCGGTTGGGGTAGATGTGCCATTCGCAGTTTAAATTTCCTGGATATAGACCTGGAAAATTTGGACTGGACAAGACACCGCCGTGTTCAATTGATGTTAAGTTAGCCCCACAATGGAGGTCTAAAATGGAAGAAATTATAAGAACACAAAAATAAGTATAATTGTTACATGTTTAAAAATTATTTTAAATTTAAGTCATTTGGCATTAAGTACATAAACAAAACATTAATAAAATTATTATTTTTTAGGCGTGACTCTTCACATACTCTTGTTTTACATGTAGTTAACTATAACCATTAAAAATGAATCATGGTGTGTATAATGTCAATATGAAATACGTTTAGTAAATAAATAATATAAAATAATTTTATTTAGTCGCTATAGTTTAATTATGTTTTCTAATTATTATAATAATTGAGAAAATAGAATGGAATGAGGTTATTTATTATAAGAAATGACATAAATACATGAATTTTGTCAGCATCAAGGAAATACAAATAAAACCTACCAATTACATTTTTAAGTGCTTTGAAATATTTTTGTTGAAATTTTTTAATATTCCTAATATTACGTCTATTATCATTAAATTATCCTTTATATTCATTTGAAAAGTTTTCAAATATAATTTTATTGAATTGAATTTAATTTAATTCAAAAGTAAAATTTTATAACATTCTCAATTGCTTAAAAAAGTTATTTAATGTAATATTTATTTTAGTTATTGTCAGACTTAATTAAAATATAGTTATCATCCAAACTAAAAGATGTTTATTTTTGAAACTGTTGTTATGTTTTTATTAATTCACATCAAAACATATTTAGTATTTAATATTTTAAAAAAATTATTAAATAAATAGTTAATTACAATAATGTAATAAATATTAACATAGAAAAATCCGCGCATATCGTAATATTAATAAACATATACAAATATATGTTAGCAATAAAATAATATTTTGTCAAATTAAAAACACAGTATATTGATTATAATAATGAGGGTGTCTGTTATTGTCACATTTTATCATAATATATCCTAATAAAGAACAAATTTATCATAATATTTTATAAGTTTTGACTTTAGACAATTGGTGATGTTGTTTACATGATCACGTTTCCAATTTTTAAATTGTTTTCTAATTGTGAAATATTCAATATGGACAATGTGTTAATTTATTTGAATTGTGTCCATACAGGCGATAAAAGGTGCGCGTGAATTTTAATCACCATTATCTTGACCATTCTTTGCTTGACTTTTCTACTTGTATAAAATAATAGTAGTAAGGAAGGTAGATTCTCACGTCACCCCCCGCCCCCGAAACCGAAACCGAAACTAAATCTAAAAATAGAAATTAGTCACCCCTCGAAACCGAAACCGACCCTAAATCTAAAAATAGAAATAAGTCACCTCCACCGG
>JAUZND010002623.1:0-12748 GCA_034780555.1 Coelogynopora nodosa
GAGAGAGAGAGAGAGAGAGAGAGAGAGAGAGAGAGAGAGAGAGAGAGAGAGAGAGAGAGAGAGAGAGAGAGAGAAATCTACATGGAAGGTTGACGTCGAGGCTATCTTGATTTTGAATGCTTCACTAATTGAGGGCATTATAATAAAATCGTGCACTGCAGTACACCCCGCTCAGACTGAGGCCAAACGAATATCCTCAATCAATATAGCAAAAACAAGAAAACATTATATATATGTATGTATATATTAAACCTATTTCATTATATAGTGCGGGATAGCCAAAGTTAACTGTTGCTTGTTTCGTTAACGAAATAGCGGATAAATCGCTCGGGCTAGCTTTCAACTAAACAATAATTCAATATATTAGAAAAAGTGAATAGTAGTATATCGTGCAAGGAAATATAGAACACGAAAATGGAGTAACGATGATAGGTTGAATTTGTCTGAAGCCTTTCAAGACAACTCACATTTCAAAAAAAGAACTAGAGTACACTACTATATATATATATACTAAAATATATCGATTAGTATTAAAATAAACGTTTAAATTTTCGTTAATGTTTGAACTGTTTTGTGATTTACAGTATATACAATTCGATGTTTTGATTAAGGGATTTTTGATTAAATAGTTTGACAAGCAATTCAGTTGTTTAGGTTTCTCATCTAAATTAAAATTTTGAAAAAAAAACCTTTATATCTAAATAAACGCATTCTCTTAAAATTAATTTCTGCTAAATATAGGCCTATCTAATTTTTTCCAGAGTATGGACATGTATGGATATTATGGACATGTGTGAATATTATGGACATGTATGGATATTATGGACATGTAGGATATTATTGACATGTATGGATATCATGGACATGTATAGATATTATTGACATGTATGGATATTATGGACAGTTATGGATATTATAAAATAAAATTTGTTTTGGTACATTTAGCGTCCCACGTGAATTAACATATAATGCTTCGGCTGCATGCTATAACAATACTGTTGTTGCAATGTACTTTTAAATTTAATTAAAATAAGTATATATATTTATTAATTATTTACAATATAAATTAATATAGAAACCATACCATAATATGTACAGCATGATAATCATATAAAAAAATTAATTTGTTAAAAAGTAGTTTTTATGTGAATGATAATATTATATTATTATGATAAATGTTCGAGTAAACATTGAACTTTTTAATTGAAGCATATTATGAGTTATGAATAAAATTTATTATTAAAAAACTAATGTAGTTAGTGCATATTTTGATATGAGACACATCACATGATTGTACTAGGACAGGTACTCTTGTCTATACCTAGATACTTTGTCTTCAATCAGACAAAAACTGTCGATCACTTTCTCCTTTTTTAGGATCATTATGCCTATGATGAGTGTATTCCGTTTTTAAATCGTCTGATCGACATTTTGCCGAAGTTCAACCCACGGGATTCCTTCATTTAGTATTTCGCGTTCTGCTACTTTCAACCCTGACTTAGGGGACTTCATTTGCTCTTCATCTCTCTCAAATAAACATATTAATGATCGAGAATAAACCAAACTCCGGGAGACTGACTATCAACACCTTGCAGGCATTGAGCGACTGTAATTCAGTGCAGTGTACCCCAATGGCTGGTATTAAATGTCGGAACGGTATTTACGCGTTTACATGTGGTAAGATGGCATATCATGTGTGTATACAAACATTGGGAAATGTACCGATATATACAATACTTTGTATTTATGAGTTTTTATGAGAGAATTTATGCCCTATCGAGTGCCCGCCGTTTATACTCGCTGCTATACCAATAATGTATTATAGCATGTAGAAAAAATACTTAATTATTTATTTATGTTAATGGATAATAGGAACCCGATTTGCAATATAGGCTCTAGTAATATACTAGTAGTATACTAGTAGCATAGTGAACATAATATCGTAACATAGTCTTTAGTAGATCTTTCACGTTGGACATCCAAAACTGAAGATTTCAGAGGTTATTTTTTACTTTTTTAATATGATTTTATTATTTATTGTATTTATGTACGAATATTGATAATTCCGTTCAACTTATTGAGTATGTAACTTATGCGAATTATTGTTTTTACTTTCATCATAAACTGTGACATTACATCTAATAACTAATAAAGTGTATACAGTAAAAAAAATCTTTAATTATTAATTATTGCAATAGTGTACTCTCTAAAACATTGAATTTGAATTTGAAAAAACATTTTCGAGCACATAATTAAGTACATCTTAAAACAATGATTACATCGACTGTCCAAATTCCACTATTAATTTCTGAGCTATAAATTAAAGAATTAAGCTAAAAATATGGTTATTGTCAAAATAATCAACAACTCAATCAACAAATAAGAGATAGCGTTGCAGTATAAATATTACACTCTCATACCAACAGGGTCGTATGACGACTTACGATAGACGAGGTGAATATTCTAGTTAATAAAAACTGATCACAAAAAATGAGCATGTGGTTATAAATTAAGTTGCAAAATTAATTAAATAAAAAATTATCAAATAATTAAAAACAACACTAACACGTTTTTCCATCACTTTCAAAATGTGTAATTAGACCATTAGTCCAGTTAAATTGGCCCAAAAGAACAGGGGACTTATAAAAAATAGTGTGAAGCGGAAGATTTGCATGAAAAATTAGTACATGGACCGGAACAAAAATCGCTAAAATCCGTATTAGGCAAAAATAGTAATGTTTTTTTGTTGTTATTTTACATGCTAAAAAATAAGATAATTTTCTATTCTATGGATTTAAAACTCAATTTTATTGAAAATACACATTTTTAAGGAGAATAAACATTTTAATAATATTTTTTCATACATCTGAATACAATGTTACATATGTAATATTGAGGATATACATGGATGTTTGCTATATGTTACAAGCAAAATTATAGTAAATTATAATAATATTTTACTTCCAAAGACATTTGAATAATAATTAATTTTGCTTATTTAGCCAATTTTGTAGTTAAAATAGGGAAGGAACTAATATTCAAATCTACCTGGTAAGTAAATATTATGATCCATGGATCTAATTTAGCTAATAATATGTCAAAAGCACATAGATGATTAAAGTTATATACAATATTATATTCAAAAGTATTAGAAAAATATGATTAAAATGTTAGTTTTCTTAAATAAGTGCATTTTCACTAAAATTGAGTTATAACAATAGATATTTTTCCTATTCTTGAACATGTAAAATAACAAACAAAAGAATCCGTTTTTCTTACCCAAACCGGATTTTAGCGAATTTTTATATTTTGTTCCGGTCCATGTACTAATGAATCATGCAAAGTTTAAGCTATACACTACATTTTCCTAGGTCAACAACTAATTTGACTGGCCTATACAGTATATGATTCAGTTGTTGTTTTTCCCTTTGTGTAATACTACTGATAGATAAAATTTAATCACATTCGAATCATATTTTAAGTTGTCAACATTGATTCATGGTCGTCGATATATTCATTTCATTCAGTATGACAAAATGTCGCATTATCACACAGCTAGCTTTCGTATGTTGACAATAACATTTGAATCGGTTATGCAAGACAAAAACCGTTAGGATTTATACTAAAAAACGACTATCGGCATAAACAGTCAGACTATAACAGTTCGGAGAACAGGGATTAGTCTAGATTTACACGCCAAGTTAATAAATATTACCCTTGCTCAAGGGTTTCGGGTTAAAAGGTATTTTTTCGTAAGCTGCAGACTTAAAAATTCGCATATTTATTGTTTTGAACAATTCACGACTATTCCATACATAAAACCGGTTATATTGAGTTTGAACGCTCCAGGGCATCAGTAAGAAATCGACTTATTTGATATCGAAGTTCATATGTACACCATATTATCAATCTTTTCCACCAAGTTAAAAATAAAGGAAAATTTACACAATTTCAAGAAGGTACGAAAATTTATTTTCCTGACAATTAAAAAAACGTACGGGCATGTCTAAAATAAGCACAATTTAGATGACATATTAGTCTGCTTATATCTATACTAATTAAATATATCACAAACATTTCTAATATTTTTTAATCGGGTAAAACATCCTCCGAAGGTGAAAAATCTACGGAAAACAGATCCAAGGCTATGGTAAATATAAATACAAAATTAACTTATAAAACTTCTTAAGTACAAAAAATTATTAGTAATTTACTTTGAATTTATACTATAATAAAATGAAATATTTCTGTTATAAATCGACTTTAAATTATTTTTTCGTAAATGTTAAAGAAAAAATATCTTACAAATTACTTATATAATCTATTTTTGAAAAATTAACTATCATTTGTTCTATAAAAATTTAAATGAACATATTTCAATAAAACAACACATCCATTTGTACGCAGCTTTTAAATCTAAAAGATATCACTGATATCAAACACTTAGTAGTGGGTGTTTGTAACAAGGCTTTCAGTTTTAAAAAATATATAATCTCAGTTAACTAATTCGGTGATGTTTTCAAGTGCACATTTTATGTTTATCAAATATATTGCCATAATTATTGTGATGTATGTTGTAGTTATTATTGACTCCCTCTTCATATCTCTTATTTCCTAGATTCCTACTCCACGCCCCCTCTCCCCCCCCTAATTTAACTAATCGTACTCTAACTTCCACATTAGTGTATTTTAGAGATGGATACAACAATTACTTGACAATAAAATAAATTTATGTATTTTCTCAATTATTACATAACATTTAATCGATAAAAATTATTTTAAAATTAAAAATTATTTTTGAGCCATTGTTGTTATAACTGGTTTCAGTAATAGTTTCTATAGAAAAAAGACTGAAGAACTATTATTATAGGTGATCTCTCTTAGATCTGTTTGAATAACAACGTGTCACGCATTGTGTGGGTTGAGTTGTTTGGTTGGTTTCACTAAGGTCAATAACCACCCTGACAATTGACAGTGTGTATATACACCAATAATAAAATACACAAATATCGAGAAAGTCAGGGAAGTACTTAATGTGTGTTCACAAGAAGTAACCAGTGCATTTCAATCAAAAGGGCCAGCTGTTTCATATTGCTCATTTTTAGGCATACATATAATATACATTTGCGCCTACACTTTACTATCTAATACATAATACATAATGAACATTGAAATCTTTATTGTTCATTTATTGAATTCTTGTTTCTATTAAAAACTTTATTATAAATTTTACCACACTGGCGATTTATAAAAACTGAAATATTAATGAAATATCGTTGGTCCTTTTGAATGTTGCTGAGCTGCATTGACGAATCTGTAAATATTCAACTGAGTACACCTGTGTATATTTAAATATTTTTATATATTAAAAAAGTGTATGATGACATGCGAAAATATTTAAATCATTACATTAATTATTAAATCATTACATTAATTATTAAATCATTTTTGTGAAATTATTCAAATGAGATATAATTTACAAATTAGTTAATTTTAATTTTAATTTTTAATATTTTATTTATATTAATATAATCAAAACATGCATGGCTTATTTGACAGTCCATTGAAGATAGCCCATAGCATTTTTACAGTTTGTTAGTAAAAAATAATCCCATCTCAAAAAGCAATCAATCCGAACACATAACAAAGTTTGGTACAACTTTTTATTGTGGACCACGAAACTTTTCTGACTATAGTGTTAACTTCAAACTCAGCTTTAAATAAAGTATAAAACATACTTATTCATTAAATTCTGATAAATTATAAAATATAACTCACAAATGAATATATTTTAAAAGTTGACATTTTAAAATAACACTTATTTGTGTTAATTAAATATATTGTATATATATAGTGCAAGTCATACTGTATTATTTAAATAAATTTGTGATTTGACATTGCCGAATATTTGGGAAAATATATAGAATATATTTTATTATTGTAGTTATTATTATAAACTTTACAATTACTAATACTACAATGTAATTAATATATATATAATACATGGTTTTTGTATATATTGCATACATTACGAAATGTATAAATATTGTTCGCTTTTTATCAATATTCTAGAATTAAATAGTTTCGTAGATAATTTCCAACAATTAATATATATATATATATTATATGAATATAAATTAAATAATAAGTTCATGGAAACTAAAAATATAAGAATTATGTTGATATATTGGTTGAAATTAGTGTATTATATAGTATTGATATAAACTAAAAGAGGTGTACGCTCTATACAAAAATGGAGTTTTAATAATGATACACCCATTTTTAAAATTATTTAAATATATACTTTTCATAATACACATTCATAACATGAACAAATTAAATTCAATATTCCGTTTATTAAAATAGTTTAGATGTAATATTAAAATATAATTAATAGTTTAATTATTCAATATAACTTTCACGTTTTGGTGCCCGTTTCAGACACTTTGCCATCAGTAGCAATTTTTATTTAAAAAACAATTTTATTTTAAAATTGCCTAACTTGGTCATGTATCCTATATATTGTACAAAAAGGAACACATCTCAACACCCTTATCAATAAATAAATCATTATACTATCTCAAGGTGAACTTTCAAACGCATTCATATACTCTGTGTCAATCATTTCAAAAGCTGGGATCAAAGGAAGTGATTAGAAGCTACCGATAACTTAACTATCGCCCTTTCTTTCACACGAAAGCAAAACTACACAAGCTTATTTTATATAATCAAGAAAACCAAAAAACGTACAGAAAGCTTAACAGAGATATTTGGCAAGATATCTATTACAAGCGTGACTCCTCTACACAACCTTTATAGGTTTCTGTAAAATGGAATCATCGTGATTCTCAGCAGTATTTGGTGTCTAAATATACTTTATAACCCCAGTTGACAAGTCCTGATTGATTGATCACAATAGAACACTATGATTGTGATGATATTTTGTACCGCCAAAAGAGGATTTTTGCCAACTCGTCATACCATTTGAGTTTATTGATTTCTGCTTTTTTTATCGATAACAAGAGAAACAGTAATTTGTATAATGAATTTAAAAACTCATTTTACATTTTTTTAAATAACACATATTATTATTTAAAAAAATGTATAATAACATGCTCTCTAGAACAAAAGTATAACCAATCAAGTGATTATAAATTCTAACTAAATGAATACGTTGAAAAAATTGATTTTAAAATAATAGAAAATAAATAATTATATTATAGTGAAATTTAATAACATTCAATACCTTTTAATGTTTAAGACATTTTCAATAAAAGTCTAATTTTACTGAACGGTAAAGTCTGTAATTGTATAATGTATATACTTGATAATGTTAAAAATGGTTGAATGTCAACAAAAGATGAAGGTACAATATTACAAAACTAATTGAATAATACATAAAACAAAATAAATTTGTCTTAAACATTGATATTTAAATATATGTATTATAAAGAATATCTAATATGATTTTAAAATAAACTTATATAATTTTTTCCATTTTATGCCGCTGAAATATACTTTCTACAAATAATTTTAAAACTGATTTTTAAAAAAATCAAAATATAAATATATTAAAATGTACTTCAATAAAAAAATAAACTTATAAAAATTATAATAAAAAATAACATATCAAGATAAAGTTAACTTTTAACACAACATTATATTTAATATGTTTTTGCAAGTGCTAAAAAAGCTTTTTCTTTAACTTAAAAATAATATATGTACAACTTTGTATTTGTATTTGCGATAAAATACAATAAACTATTAAGTGGAAGTACAAACTATTTTATTTTCCTATTTAAATATTGAGTTGCATGTTTTGAAATGAAATGAAAACGAAGATAAAATAATAAACATTGTTTATCTATGTTTGTATGTTCTGCTCTCACTTAAAGATAAAATACCAAATTAATTTAGAAAATATACACGTATACAATTAATTAAATGATCTTACCTTTGCCGAGTCTTTGAGGGGATCAGAATAGTAATACAGATAGTCACTGAAAGAGAGTGAGAGAGCCAGAAAAAAAAATCTTGCATTTGCGCTCTTGATTGAAGCGAACACGGGGGCAAGCTGTATCCGTCTGGAATGCTGGATTCCACACGACACTGGAGATAGACTTGGAATGGGCACGGATAGCCCAGCGGAACTCAAGAAGAATGCGAGAACTTCTTCTTGGCGTATGGTACCGGAAGTTTACTGTCTCTTAGTTGGACTTGTCTGTTAATATTATGGCGTCTCAAAAACTATGAAAGTAAAAGTGCCATTAAGTCTGGCGTATTTTAAATGAAGTTGGGGGAGTGATGGAATTAAATCAGATTTTTTATCAGAAGGTAATTTCACTCACAATTGGTCATGACACACTCAATACACTGAACGGGGAAATTACAACCGATGGATGCACGAGATAGAATTGATGAGATTTTAAATGCAAATCAGATATTTCTGGCGATAAATAAATATATATATATGGATGCAGAAAATATAATTTAACGTAAAATATGTCCAGAATGAAAAGACTGTATTCTGATCTAATAATTCTCAGTCAGTTGAATTTTGCAATTTCTAAGGAGGATAACTGATCAGCTAACTGTCCCAAATACGATGTAAAGTAGAAACAATCACGATTGACGAAAGATTAAATCCTAGATGTGTTAACCGAAAAAATAATAAGGTTTTTTAATTTAACAAAAAAATTAAATGTAGGTCGTTTGACTCCCGAGAGTTTTCGCAATTTTTAAGTACAACAATGTAATTTAAAAGTAGTGGCGTGTAGCAGTAATTGAATGTGGTTGGTTTAGTTCTAAACCGCTTTTTACCCAATGCGTCTGATTTGAGGAATTTAGATTGTCGCTTATTGAAGGAATGATAGCAAAAAAGGAAATTTATATTTGGTAAGTAATCGTGAATTTTCTATATTTCATTTAAAAGTTGATAATATAAAAGCTTGTAACATCAAATTGCAGTAAAATATCGAAAGTAGACGTTCCTGTATATACAATAAGCAGCTAATAACAAGTCGATCGAAAAGTGAAATGTCTAAACAGCCATACTGCAACTGACTAAAGCAGTTTTTTTACAGAAAAAGTTATAAAACATATCATATCACAGTAAGAAACATAGCACAGTGTTTGCGTTTAAAAATCTAGACTCGTTTCACATTAATTAAAAGGGTAATTAATAAGGTAATTAATAAATAATCAAATAAATAAATTTTAAAAATTATTAAATTAAATAAATAATTAATAAATAATAAAGGGTAATTAATAAGGGTAATTAAAAATTAATTACGTTTACCCTTCTGATTTGGTACATATTTTCAACTTTTCAAAATATTTAAAAAAATTAATTGGGTAGTGTTTATTTAAGTCGGTCGTAAATGTATACATGGGGAAAACGGGTTTTAGGCACCCAAATATTACATTATATAATCTTGAGCCTGAAATATCGCTATAAATGTTTTTGTTAATGAAGTTTATAATTCCCCCGTAAAAATTGTAATCCGTTAAAAATGATCACAATTAAATAAGTTGTAGTTTATTATCCAAAGAAAAAACTGGAAGAATATTAATATTTTATTCATACAGTCATTAACAACATTCTGTATCTATTGCATAGAGATCGGATTAAATAAGGAATCAATAATTCATTCAATAACCACAGGACAATAAGTTCACTCAGCTATGCCTGTAAAGTTCTATTAATTAAGAACAAGGAACAAAGGCATAAAAGAAGAATATGATTCAGAATGGTGTTTTATTTTTAAAATTCGTGGACTATATTAAAACCTTCAATATGGTTAGTCACTCAAAACTATTCAAAGTACTCTGGAAGGAACTCTGCAAGGTTTCAACTTATCCATTGCTGAATGTAATCGTTATGGGGAAAACATTATAAAAAGTGTGCTAAAACAAAACCAGCACGGCATCAAGGTAGGTAAAAGACAGATCAACAATTTATACTTAGCAGACAAACAACACTATTTTGTTAACTATCATCAAAGAGAAAATGAAAGAGATGACAATAAAAGTAGAAAACGAGAGCAAGGCAACCAACATGGTCCTTAATGTGAAAAGATGAAGGTCAGGGTAAATATGAAATAAAAATATGATGATAAGATCAGATAGATCAGATGAAGGAGTTTAAGTTTCTATTAGATTAATCTAGACGACCATTGGTGAATGAACCAGTGAGATCAAGAAACTATTCTATCTAGTTAAAGAAGAAGTTAGTTAAGTAAAATGTCTGCTGGAGTTCACAACAAATAAAGAAATACCTGAAAGTGAGGCTGATGAAGGCGCTAGTCTGTTTGAACGTTTAAAAGAACGTTTGGTTTGGGTGTTGAGGAGTGGAGTCGAATCTTTCTCACAGATGAAGTCCCAGTTCATCTAATTCAGAGTCGTCAGCGTCTCTATGTTCGCCGTACACCAGGTACACGCCTTCATCCCCAGCACATCCGACCCACAGTCCATGCTAGCAGTGGAAAGCTGATGTTTTCGGGGTAGTTTCGCTGCTGATGGCACCTGAGTTATCCAAAGGTTAAATGCTGCACGATACATAGAGCTACTGACAGAGCATCTACTTCCAGTAGACCTACCAAATCGTAATTTCACGCTTCAGCAGGACAATGCTCCATGTCATATGGCTGGTCACATTCCTCCAGAATTCAGCTATAGAGTGTCTTCCTCGGCCATCACAGAGTCCTGACTTGAACCACATAGAGAACCTATGGGGCTATCTGAAGGATGTCCTTGAACCATTTCAACTAGCTACCATGGAAGAGTTAGAGGCAACTGTACACAGAGAATGGGCTAATATACCAGCAAATGTCATCAACAACATCATTGAATCTATGCCAAGATGTCTTCAGGTGGTGGTTGCAGCTCGTGGTGGTCATACAAAATATTGACCGAATTCCCCCATTTCTCCCCTTTTCTGAGAATGCTAAAATAACCCTTTTCAGGGCCACCACATATTAATTGATACCTATATGAATTATAAAATTGTTCAATTTATCTATAATTAAATATTATTACGGTTAAAAGTGTTTGAGTTAAAATTTAATAACAAAAATGTATTCTTTCCTGCGCGTTTCTTTTAAGCGAGGTTGTATATATAATTATATATATAAACATATTATATAATAATAATACAATTACTACTGATATTATTAATATTATAATATTAACTAATAATAATATTACTAAATTAATTTTATGACAATATATTATATATATTTTACTTTTTAGTTCATTAAATTTTAGCACATTGTGTTTATTATTTTAAATTATAACAATAATTTATAATATTATAAATTTTGTAATAATAAATATATAAATTATGTACTTAAACACAATAAAGTTCTATGTATTATTATAATATGTATTTTTTACTTAAATATTTTATGTATGTAATGTAAAAGATCTATATAAATCCTTATATTAGGTATATAACATTATATTATTTTTAAGTATTATATATAGATTAATAAATAAGTATATATTTTATTGTATATTTATAAATTTTAAACAAAATTGTAACATACTAAATAATCATATCATTATTAAATTATGTAAATACATAAATAAATTATAAAGTAAAAAATTATAAACAAAATAAAAACTATTACTGAATAAAATTAAATTGCTTTAAAAGTATTTAAACTTATAAATAAATATAATAACTTCATTACAAATAAAACTACAACAGACTAAATTATTATGTAAGTAAATTAGGCGAATACATAAATTATAATCTAAAAGTTGTAAAACATAATTTAATCTATTATTTAAAAAATAGTAACTAAATTTATAATGTATTCATTGTAAAATTTTTTTTTGTTTATCTGAACAAATTAATTAATACCATTTTGGGGCTGTAAATATTGGCATATGATAAAATGTTAAATAATAAATCTTATTTATATGTTTATTTTATATATTTTTTATATAAAATTATATTGATATTGTTATTCGATTTTTGAAGAATTAAATATTGGGTTTTATTATATATTATCCCTTTATTTGGCATTGGTATCATGGAATTGACATAATGTTTCAACTATAACCAGATTGATTGATCATTATTATTTTATCACTTATTTTTTAGCAGAAATTATAACTAAAAAAGATGTTATAATTATTTCTATCTTAAGCAATTTCTGTTATTTAAGTGACCAAATAATAAAAATTTGAATTTTGCATATATATAATATATTGTCAAGTCTAAATAATATTCATACATGTATTCACTTATTTGTAAATATTATTATTAAAATTTAATCAGTACTATTTTATAAATTAAAATGTATTTTATTGATCGGTTAGATCAGTTCCCTACTGGTTAACCAATTTAAGACTGGTGGACCAGTTCTAAACATTCTTAAGAACCTTAAGAAGCTATGCATTTCATTTACCTTTGTTGTTAGTCAGTTACACTTAGTGTTTGTTATATTTTTTAAATTAATTTTTTTTCATCATCAGAATGCAACCATATTTAAATAAAATATATTTAAAGCTAAGTTATAACAGGCTAGCTAAATATGATTTTCATGCATTTAAACAATATTATATGATATTAAAATAGCAACTAAATAGGATATATAATAATATAAAAAATAAAGTGATTAGTATTGTCAGTAGTCAACCAGTTAGGAACATCAAAAAATTAAATCTGATCATGTTCTTAGCATGTTCCACAGCTGCATGACTTACCATCTGATCATGTTCTTAGCATGTTCCACAGCTG
>JAUZND010002625.1:0-12746 GCA_034780555.1 Coelogynopora nodosa
ACATCGTTTTATACAGGTTCTCTATTATAGGTTTTGTACGCATGTCCCCCACATTCACAATCGGTGCGTATGTGTGTGTGTGTGAGACAGAGAGAGAGAGAAAAAGAGAGCGGGAGAGAGAGAGCGGGAGCAGCTCACCCGGTGATGATGATCTCAGGATAGGAGCAGAAGGAGGTGCCCCACTCCCCTCCAGTGATAGGCCAGTCTCGGCCACTGTAGCGCTCTCCTCCACGACCCTTGGCCCGGCTGCCGATCGAGTAGAAGGCGGGGACTAGGTCCGCTGGACAGTCGCTGAGGTAGTGACAGCAGGTGACGGCCGGCTCGTGCAGATCCATCGGGTAGGGGTTCTCGAAGCTAGGATAGCTGGGGGGGGGGTGAGAAACACCGAGAGAGATAGAGACATTCTCAGGGCGTTACAAATATATGGCAACCGTACATTATTGTAAAGTTGATGATAAAATATTATAAATTGATACCATAGTATTCAATTATGAAGAAATCAAAGAAACTGTTTAGATTACAGAAACACTATGGAAACAGTAGGCGCTTTTGGAAACTAATTTAGTCGCAGTTGGTGGGGGAGGGGGTTGAATTGACCCACCGGCATTTAGCCCTATATATTCTCTGTCATTTTATACCTTATAATGGTGTAACTTTTTAAGGCGATTTTAAATATAATATTTGTTACATAATCAGACGTTTGGTTATAGACATGGGGGAAAAAAGAAAAATAAGCTTTATGCATGATAAATAAAGACAAGTAATGGTCACTTGTAAGGAATACAAAGAAGAACCACAATAAAACTTTTACTTTGATCGTGGTTTATCTTTGCAGTTTTATGTACATTTTTTATTAATGAAATAATAATAATTATCAGTAAGCGCCTACAAATAGATAAAGTACACAATGATGTAAGTAATTAGTGAAAATTTTAGCTTAAAAACTCAACAACTTTTTGATACAGATAACAAAAAGGGGTAAAAATTGCTACTTTTGGCTACTCATTATTTATTTATGTCATTAGTGATGAGTCACTCACTATAGTTATGTATTACATCATTAAGTTGTCTAGCCTGCCAACCTCTCGAGGCTAAAAACAATTCAGAGTAATTTAGTTTTCGAGCCAACTCAAATTTAAAAAAAACTGTTATCATTATTTAAATAAAGTTCAAATCATACCTATTCTCATTTTATGCTAGCCTATTCTTATTTTGTAACTTTTTCATATAACCAATATACATGCATATGTATGTCACATAAATAATATACATGCAATGTGACATAAAACATAATTGTAATATAAAATAACCTACCTAAAAATGTAATATAGACACACCTAGTATAAAGTTGAGCGTAAATAAACTATTTAAAAGAAGGAAATCGCATAAACGATTGAAATAGACTCAACCAATGTGATTATCATTAAAAAGTTTTATACAACAAAATAATTTAAATAGATTAACTCCTTTAATGCAACCTAATAAAATCAATTAATTTATATAAAATTAACATATTAATTATTTGAGTTTTATGAAACTCGCCTTTAACAAGCATAGAACATCTAAAATACTCTGCCCAAGTAATAACATATTTGTTTTAAGTATAGGTAAACCTGTTTTCTTCTACGTATCATATATAGTTCACAATATGAACTAGAATTTGCAAGTTACAAGGGTGTTGGCTTATAATACGATGATTAAAGTGTTTTTTATCCTCAAATTGATGTACAAATATTCAATTATAAGAATAAAATAAGAACGGCAGTGAAATTAGAACGACGGCATAAAGAAAACTTTCGAGAACGAGCAAAAACCATAAATAGAATGAGAGAGCAAAAGAGGGCGTTTAGGGAGAAAACTTATCGAACCAGTAATGTTAGTCGAAATCTTTAGAGCGATGGGGTTACTCATTTTTTTCTATTAATATGATTAATTATTATATTGTTATGCTAAAATATTTCGTGTAATCGTCACCAAGGTAATATAATACAGTAAAAATAGACTGAGAACTGAGAAAGAGACACAAAGATAAAAACGAGTAGTTGGAAACTGAGAGAAACAAAAGTAATGAGAAAGATAAAGATTTAAACAGTTTTATTAAATTATTATAGATAAATATTACAAATCGCTATTAATGCATTTATAATTTAACAAGTCACTAAGAAAACACGGCTGTAGCGAGCCAAAATATTTATATAGAATAGAAAACATTAAATAAGTCATTTACAACATAAACGAGTAAAAAAAAGTTCAATGCAAATTTCAGTAAAGATATTGACAATATAAAATCATATAGTCAGGTGTTTTAAAACAAATCATGTTAAAAAAACACAATACATAAAGTTTAACAACAGTAAAAAAAAGGTAGAATTTAATATTCAAATAGGTAGACAGCAAACAAAAACATTGAATATTATATGTACATTCCAGTTCGTAAAATTGCACAAAAATGTTGGAACAATATTAAAAAAATAAACTGTCTGTCCTAACACATTTTTATCGCAACATTCCCTTCTCGTATAAAAATCCCTATTTTGTTTTATTACTAACGTTAAGGACTGTAACATTATTTTAAAAAAATGTAACGATATAATATGAGGAAGGAGAGAGTATATGGGGTGATGATAAAAAATATGTCTTCAAATAGTCTTAAAATAGGTATAGAGAGCGTATATGGGGTGATGATAAAAAATATGCCTTCAAATAGTCTTAAAATAGGTTATTTAACAGAGATTTCCGTTACAGAACATTGCTGATAAAATAATAGACTATAAATAAAATAACATATAATTAAAAGCGACACAGACATAGACAAAGATTCGGAATAAAGATACAAGTCGCCAGAATAATACGCTTTAGTAATACATTTAAGTTCTTTGGTATAACAAATAATTGATGTTAAAGATATTTATATAGACTATACAGTTCTTTTTTTCAATTTATATAATATGAATATGAAACTAAAATTGTGTGAACAGACATGTTGGATTAAAAAATAAAATTATTTACATATCGTATTATATAATAAAAATCAGCTTATTAACGATAATACATTAAACAAATTTATTATAAGTTAGTCTTGTAAATTAAAAAAATTATCTTTGAATATATATGATGTGTATTAATTTTTTAATATTTAAAAATTATTTTATTTTGTATTTATATTCCCCATTTCTTTTATTATTATGATTGTGCATAACTGACTTCTATCGTTGCGGTATAATAACTAGTTCATTGGTTGATGTTCTATTCATTCTAATAAAATAATATGCTTGAATTAAAAATACTTTTCAAAAATGGATGTTATATGTATTCTCCATATTATAATAAAAACTCGCAGCACTGATATTTTAGTTTTGTTAAAACGAAAGATCAGTTTAAACAAATATATTTTCAAATTATGCTTTTGTTTATTATATAACGTATACATACATACATTTATATATATATATTATTTATCATACATTAGACTTCGCAAAGATAATATGAACAAAAACTATATATTTATGATCAAAATTAAATTCATAAAATAAAATATACTTTACAAAAGTCAAATGTAATATACTTATCTGACATTCGTTTTCTATATTTACTTTAATTACACAGCTTTCATGTTTCTCTATTTTATATGAACAAAAGCAGCCCGTCTGCACGATTTACTATATAAGCGAATATTCATTAGTCAACATTTTATCATGAAAAACTTTTTGAAAACATAAAGCGAGTAATCCTATATTATCCCCTATATGCGTTTTTAAAACTATTCTAAACTTTATTTTATACTTCAAAGACTGAAAACTTAGTTTAAACTTCAGACAAAAAAAACTGAATTTTAGACTATAAACAGATTATTTAATATATTTAATCATTATTTAACGTGTCATTAAATCTAGTCTATGGATAAAATGATTTAATTAAATAAATGATCAAGTCAGTGCATAACCTAAATACCACAAGTGCAGTCAATCGGCCATAAAACTAATCAAATTATCTCTATAAATGAACGTTCCCTTATTACTGAAGTTTGCGTTGGCTATTCTAATTTGCTATTACTTTGGCCACAACTGCACACATGATAATATAGGCTTACTAATAGAACAATATCAAGATATAAGAATTCAATAGACTCAATTAATTAGTTTCCCTCGATCATAAATATATAACATTTCAACTATATATCAAAGTTAAAGTCATTTAACGTAGTTTAACCAGAGGATGTATAGTTAACACACCTTAATTTACATGTTTTTTACGTGTTTTGTTTATGTTCACGGTTATAATTGTTGAAATATCTATGCTGCAATTATTTTTAAATATTTGTATAGTAATGGCATTTCATTATTATTAATAGGTTTAGGTTTTCTTAACTATGGCATTCTAAATAGAAAATTATAATATGGAAGAACACCATAGCTCTAATGATTATTAGAATAGTTATAAAAAGTTTGTGCGAGGTAAAAATATATGTCAATTAAGGTAACGCCACGCAAAATATAAAAACAATCGTGATTACAATATGCATCCCACATAAGTTACATATTATACTTGTTATAGAAATGTTTACACTTAATTAATTGAAATATATATATTTAGCATTTTACGAAGAAATTATGCTTATATAAACTGGTTTATTTACTATATTATATAACATAAGTTAAATCCTGCTAAAAAAATATTTTCCCGCGAAAACATAATTATTTAAATGACAATATTATATAAAGCGACGAGTCATTTAATTTAAACAATTGTGAGTTTAATATGACTATAAGAATTTTGTAAAAACTATAATTATAAAGCAGTCAGAATTTATGTAATCTTTTATGCGTCAATCATTTATTCTTTATCATTAGCTAACTATATATCATTATAATTTGGGGACATTTTTTACTAGGCCTAAGTGTATTCCGTATACATATATTGGCTGCACGAGTAGATATATGTTTCTGCTAACAAAGTTACTTCGCAAATCAATTAAAGTTTTACTTTAGGGTATATATTTAAATATATATATATATATATATTTAAATATATTTTTATATATATCATTTATATAGAATAAATATGTATATATATATACAATATATATATATAAAGAGATTTAGAAAGGACTTAAACATAAAAAAACACTGTTATAAAATAACATTGTTAAGATGTTAATATCTATGCGTGTGCATTGTGGAATCCTTATAATACAATTTTGATTAACAACGAATTATACTGAATATGATGTTGTAGTAAAGTAATTGTCAATTTATAGTTTTAAATACATAAATAAATAAGCACAGTGTTGCCAACGCCATATATATACGTACAAAAAAAATCTGACGGGATTTTGAAAGTCATTGGATGTTCAAAAAGGTTTATAATAATGAGTACATAACTGACAGTTTATTTGGTCACACCCTGAACCAGAAAACTGTAATCACTTATTGTGACGAGAAAGTCAGTAATAAAAAAATAACACTAACATTGCTAAAATAATCGCAGCTTTAACATAAAAACTAGCAAAATTGCAGAAATCAGTAAAAAAGCGCTTTGCAATTTAATTCGCAGATACTGGCAACACTGATAAATAATACACATATATGGATGCAATCAAGAATAATATAGAACTTGAAAAAAACGGAAAATGTTGTTCTACATAGTGAATATAAAATTCAGTATTTTATGTTATAAAATATGTTTTTTACTCGTTTTAATAAAAATTAATAATTAACATGAAAGCATAAGTTATATAATCCTAACAGATTAGAACTTACGAGTACTAGAACTCGTAATTATGATATCACATTTCAAAAATCGTTTTACAATTATTTGAAGCAAACAGTACTCAGACTAATAAATTCTAAAGTATACTAGAAAGTATTTAATTTAAATTAAAATGAAACATAATTTCTTACGAAAATAATTGAATTAATTTTAAACGTGTATCTATTTCGACAACTTACATTAATTTTAACGTTCATAAAAAAGATAAAGTATTGATCCGAACATCATGCTTTTAGTTAATGCCAAGAACCTTAATATATGAAAAATTACGATACTTTTTCAAATCTTTTCGAGTATAAATATTTTGAGACTTTCAATTTAATATTCTCTAATTGCTTCCTCCATGTGATATAGATATACACTACTCCCTTATCATAATATATAGGCAACTATAGCTAACTAAGTAACAAATGCTGTTCCAGAAAATCTTAAAACCCGACAAAACAACAGGTTGCGACGTTCCCAGGATACCCGGCCTATATGAACACTGAACATGACTGATACATGACTCGCACATCCCGCTGATGCTAGCCAAACTGAGCCACCCCAACCCTATGCGGTGACTATATAGGTACCCACTTCCTGGGGTCGTTAGTGAGTAGAGGGGGTGAGGCCGATATGCATCCATTAATTTATTTAAGAGAAATATTGAGGCAAACCCCCATTGACCGGCTTACGATATCAATGCTATAGCTATATATACATTTCATCACAATTAATACACTATTTTTTCTTTTAGTCCCTTCCCTCTTCTCATTTACACTTCTAATACTATTTTGAAGATATTTGTTGCCTCTGTTTTATAGTCTCTCAGTATATGTATTAACTCCCTGATTTTATTCAAGTCTTACACGAACCCTTATAGGGTGATGAGAAGAAAAGTTTATAATTTTTTCATTAGTTTATTCACGCATGGTTAACAAGTGAAATAAACTAACTAATGCTGCGGTAGATTTTCGCTTTTTGAGAATTACCAAGTTACACACATCCTGATTTTAATATGACCCTTAGTTAAAAAGAAAAATTTTGTTTAACAAAAGTTAAGGAAATGTATAACTGAATTAAATTTTATTTATATACGTTTTATATGGGCTAACATATATTAGTCCATTGTGTAATTAAAACTTTGTAGTTATCTTTGAATATTTTATTAGCGAACACGTAATTATCGTGTATAGTGGTAATTTGCGCAAATAGACGATTCAAAACATGGCATTAAATTTAAACAGGAAGTTACTGAAAAGTACAAATAGTAAAAATGGGAATGCTATCTGCGTTAATTACTTATATTGATATTAATTAGTATGGGTTGTACTTCAATATAAAAACCTATAGAGATTAGTTAAGCTGTAACTACAAATTAAAGCCAAAACTTGAAACTATTTCAAACAATTATTGAAATTTTTTCACAATATTTACATCAAAATGATATAAATTTAAACAAAAATTTTTACTAACAACAACATTTTTTTATTTTAAAAACAAGTTATTAATTAAAAAATTACTCAAATTAAGTGCATTAAGGAACACTCAAGGGTATGTTATTAGTGATTGACTGTTATTAGTGATTGACGCCTTAAAACACATTTCATATTCCCCAAAAGCGTTTTTAATGGTATAACCATTAAACTGATTGTCTATAATGCAAAATTTTAGTTTATTTAAGAGACATTTAATTTACATAATGTGATGATCAATGCGGTTCAAAACAGCCTTTCTTTCAAACTCATTAAAACATTATTTACATTTTATTCAAATTGTGTAATCTATGAAACCAATGAACACGTGAGATTTTCTTCCAAAAAACATTCCGAAAAAATTGTTTTAAAGATTTATAATTACAGCAATAAATTTGTATGGAAAACTTTAAAAAAAATTTAATAGAAAATAATATTTTCATTATTCTCAAAAAACGCCATATGGCCGAATAATTGGTCACAATTAAACAAAAAGTTATCATCATTTCTAAACAGAACAAAATTATATTCATGCAACATGACGTAGCACATATATGTATATTTAAGTTATAGTTGAAAGTTGCCCACAGCATTATATTAATAACAACTAATTTTCCTAAAATCCGATGAGCTGCTCATTGTATATAACTATATAATGTAACCGTTTGAAGCAGAGTCAACATTATATATACATTTGAGTAAACGTATAGGTTAAAATTATCATATATTTAAACTACACAACAATAATATCATATATGTTTCTAGACTTGTACTCTGAAATCTACTGTCTGTTTCAATAATTATATAGAGCTAATTGTCAATTAGGAACGAAGAGTTTGAGTTGGGATAAAGAGTGTGCTTATAGTAAAATACATTTAATAAAGAAGTTTTATTATGTAAATTTTTGTTGATTTTCGGTGCAATCTTCTTCTATTAATGTTATATTTATAGTTATTAATATAGAAAAAAACTTTTAAAGTGTACCATATTATTTTTTATTTTGTATATTTGCAACAAAAAATGTTAAATTAAAAAAGATTTGTTTCCCCCAGAAATTTGCGCGTATGATTTATGAAAATATATATTACGTTGCTATAGTTTAAGCATCTTATGTTATAATAATTTTAGAAAGTCACACATTTATTGAATATTTTACAATTTTTTAGAAGATCCACTTAAATAATCTAATTAATAAAATAGTGGTTTTAAGTATTTTTAACAAAGCAAAATAAATATATTCTATTTAAAGAAAACTACTCTTATTTTTAAATTACAAATTAAATTTTTGATTGAAGTATGTAACACAATGCATGACTATATAATAAAAATACATTATACACCACATATAAGACCCATATATTCAACACTACTTTATCATACTGAAAAATTATGGTCACCAAATATGTAATACATACTTGGAATTGATGTTCAAAATTATATATAAAACCATTTTAGTAATATTACTCAAATAGACGGCATGACATCTGTCCGATTGAGAGGTTCTCGAGTGCCAAAACCCACTTTGATCACCATGTCTGACCTCTAATGATGGCTTAAGCCACACGGACTATAAGTTTGTACAATTTCTCAAATCTGATAATCTCTGTGGCTTTTTTCTCCCTTCTCTTCCCTTCCCTTCTCCCCTCTAAATATTTGTTACCCAGAAGAGAGTCCCCTCGCTTGTTTTGGTTTTGACAATCCTCTCAAAAAAAACTTTTAGGCGAGCAGGCAGAAAGCAGATGTTTCGTTTTCGCTGGTTCTCTCTATCTCACAGTCTGGTCTCTTTGGCCTCTTAACTCTCTAACATAGAGCCGAGCTGAGCAGCAAGCCTGGGTAGGAAGGAAATCGACCCATCTCTACTCTGTGGGGTGGTAGACACAGTCTCTAGTCTCGTCTCGTCTCTTCTTACCCCCACCTTTTTAATACTAGCCGGCCAACTATAGGAGACTTGGTCGGATGACGGCAACACCGATGACGAGGGCGACAGAGAGAGAGAGACAAGTCACTAGAAAAACAAAACAAAAGAAACACAAAAAGAGAGATAAAAAGCAGCAGTTAGACTGGCATGGGTCAGGCATGGAATCTCAGCAGACAGTATATATCACTATCAATAAGGCAATCAGCACTCCACATTGCTGGCAACCCCTTGGCCAAAAAACAGTTCAAAATTGAAGGAAAACAACCAGTTCTCTGATAAAAAAGCGAGTTAAAAATTCAAATAGAAAATAGAGGAGACGGTCAAAGACAATATTTGGTATACGTCGACTGCTGAGCAGAGTACCCAGCAGAACGCAAGAAAGGTCTTTAAGTTTGCAGGAATATCGTGATTGTTAGTCAACAAATTTGCTTGAGAAAGTGCGGCTATGTGCGGCTATGAAGGGTAGTTAAATAAAGCTAATGTTGTACAACCAAATATATAGATTTTTAAAAAATATTAGCATTGGTTTACTGATCATAATATAGTACACAAACGATGTCAAATATAGTTAAACAATAGAAAGTTATTTTAAGGAGCTTTTCCTATTTTAACTATAGACAAAGACTACTTCTTAATATAGGTATATTACTGATTTAGTTCAAATGAGTTGCGTATTGATAAGAGAAGAGTTGAATGAAGCGTCACTGCCAGGAAATATTTTTTTCTTCTATTTCAACACGAATGATTTAAGTTCTCTTACAGGTTTACCAGAAACTATAATAAGATAGGTGAGTGTAACCATTCAACTTGCCCTGCATGCATGCATATATTAAGAATCCATAATCATAATAAAAAAATACTATACATACATACACGGACTTCTACTAAGCTATAACATATTGAGCTGGAAGTGCTTAGTTACATTCCTATAATAATTAAAAATATTACTTTCAAACTCACTTTGTAGTATAAAACTGTATCGAAGAAAATTATTAAGAGAACGTGATGAACAGAAGCAACGTTTTAGCTTGTATCCACCAGAGAATTAATCATACAGATGAAGATGAAATTAACAAGTTATTCCAGTTAGCAAATTCCACCAAAGAACAATAATATAGTTGCTTTTCATGAAAGAAAATAGCTTAAAAAGAACTGCGGAAGGCTGAAAGCATGTACGCTTAGTCGACTATAGAACGCGGAAAGTTTATTTTTATACCGAATGTTGCTAAAGCTACATTTAATTGTCGGAAGTTTATTTAATGGATATGCCGAGCTCTTATAGTTCGGAGTTTATAAGTATGACATTAAATATATATATATATATTTTTTTTTTGAAAACATTTACAATTAAAACACAACAAATTAAAAAATATATAATAGTTAATAAAACAAACCAAAATTAGGAATAAATAAATACTATAAAATAAACAAACAATTTAAGATAGCAATATAATTTTATTTCGTTACATTTTGTACAAAGTGCCCATGAATGCTGCGAATGAGTGTCAAGCAAACGAGTAGCTAGAATTTTAGATAATGTCAACAGGTAACGAATGAGTTTAACAGGGAAAATAGATCAATGACACCAAGTTCTATATTTATATATTGGCAGCCAGTCACCTTGGTAAGACACACACAATACTTCCCTCTCGCCGATACATAATAGAAGCGATATCATTTCTACTACTCAGATTTCTATGAAGTCTAATTCAAACTAGTCAATAGTTTACAACCAGGTATGAAAACTTTACTAAAACACTAATCAATATACATTAAAAAGCTAAACATTGGAAACAGAAAAGTTTAACGAACTGAATATTTCGCCAATAACACAATAGCCTTTTTATCAATAGCCTTATCTTGATAAGGCCTCTATAATGCGAAGAGAAAAATTAGTTCGTTAAACTATGTTTTTTCTCTCTCTTAAAACGTGGAATATTTATTTAGCATTTTGAAACATTAAAACAATCCGTCAGGTAAAATTAAACAAAATTAATTACAACATAACAGAGATATTTAAATAAATAAATAATAATTATTAATTATATTAATTAAATTTATTGAGTATATTAGTAATTTTTTATTTTTGTAACAATAAGTATGAATAATATTAAAACTAAATGATATATTATATTATTAAAATAAATTTACATTCAGATAAAAAAAGGACGAAAAACCATATATAAAAAATTACTTTATTACAATATAAAATGCATTATTTTATATTTATGATTGATTGGGTTCTCTAAATATTATTATTGGATTGTTATGATTGGATTATTATGATTGGATTCTCTAAATATCAAGGTTGGGTTCTCTAAATACCAATATTGCACTCATTATTTAAATACACAGTGAACCACCATAACTCACTATCTAATATTTAATAATTATTATATCATCAATAATCAAGCATTAACACAAAAATAAGTTGATGTCATTTTCAATAAATCTAAAATTAGTAAAAATACTTCCTAATCGACAAGTGTTTAGCTATTCCATTTTTTATAATTAAAACTTAATAAAATAATTAAAATGGCTTAGCAGTGAATGAATTCATAACCAAATGTATTCATAAATGTAATAACAATTTAAGTTATATTTATTTTACAGACTAATTCCATTAATAATTTTTATTTGTGTTTCATAAAATTATAATAAATGAAATATATCCAATATCGAAGTAATTTTTGAATAATAACAAGTGTAAGGACTACCATTGACTCCATTCAGATTATTTTTGTCGAACCTGAAGATATCGAAATATAATAAAACCTAAAATGGATAAAAATCATATTTAGGCTATTAATACATAATGTTTTATAAAGTAAACTTAACATTGAAAATTCATGTTCTGCACTCTTTCTAAATCAGTACGTCAGGAACATGATAAATTATTTTCCAGAACTGATTACATCATGGTAGTTATATACAGTAGCCTCATTAATATTTTACATTTAACTAATGCTTTTTAACTATAGTTGTAAGTTTTATTAAGCCCCATATATCATTCCAAGTACATTATAAGTGTTAAATCAGATATAACAAAAAAGCGATGAGACACACGTAATTATAGTCAAGTTAGAATACAGAACAGAAGTGTCAAGTGAGAACACAGAACACGAGTGTCAAGTGAGAACACAGAACACGAGTGTCAAGTTAGAACACAGAACACGAGTGTCAAGTGAGAACACAGAACACACGTGTCAAGTGAGAACACAGAACACAAGTGTCAAGTTAGAACACAGAACACAAGTGTCAAGTAATAACACAGAACACACGTGTCAAGTGAGAACACAGAACACAAGTGTCAAGTGAGAACACAGAACATAAGTGTCAAGTTAGAACACAGAACACGAGTGTCAAGTGAGAACACAGAACACACGCGTCAAGTGAGAACACAGAACACAAGTGTCAAGTGAGAACACAGAACACACGTGTCAAGTTAGAACACAGAACACGAGTGTCAAGTGAGAACACAGAACACAAGTGTCAAGTGAGAACACAGAACACGAGTGTCAAGTAAGAACACAGAACACAAGTGTCAAGTGAGAACACAGAACATAAGTGTCAAGTTAGAACACAGAACACGAGTGTCAAGT
>JAUZND010002626.1:0-12745 GCA_034780555.1 Coelogynopora nodosa
ACAAGCTTTTATTCAGAATTTAGGTCTGCTGAATGCTGATTGGTTGCTGAAAATCGATAAAAGTTCATTAAAAAAAAGATACCGCTAGATTTTTTTTAAATCGCCATTTTCAGATTCAGTAAGGTCCATGTATTCATAAAACTCAAAACAAATTCACAGAGAATTGTTTTATGCTGAGTTATAAGCTGCTGAATGCTGATTGGTCACTGAAAATCGATAAAAGGTCATTAAAAAAAAAGATACCGCTAGATTTTTTTAAATTGCCATTTTCCGAATCAGTAAGGTTCATGGATTCATAAAAAAATAGTTTTTTCATAGAGCTTTTCAAAACATAATAACGCCTTCCAGAGCACCGTGGCAGTTTCTAAAAACTCTTCATAAAATATGTAACACCGTGTGGCTGTGTAGTGCACCTGCTTTTCTTACTGACTAATCCAGACAACTTTTTGAAAAAAATTATCCTTGTTCCACTGGTAGACGTCTCTACCTTATTGTTTGAGCACTTGCGTGGCATCAATTATGCAGCTATCACCAACAAAGTATCTGTAGCCGAGATTTAGTGGAGCAGCTTTAAGTTCGGAGTTAGGTACGAGCACCATTCCAAAAGCAGCCGGAATATGTTCAATTTCTCTAACAGTGTTATAGTTCAATGTGCACTCGATATCTGCATACACAACATATGGAAGTCTTTGACATAATCCTAAATTAGTGAACTCCATATGTGTGTTTTTCGGCGGGAGAAGTGTGATTGCCTGCTCTGATTAACACAGATCGCGCTGATCATAAAGTCGTTTTTCAGTTTGATATGGTTGAAGACATCGTTCGCAAAATTTGTTTTCATGAGACCAGCTGGAATTGTTTTTTCTCCTGCGACATTCGAGTAATCGGTTTAAATTTACTATGGGTAAGTAATGAGTCGAATCTTTAAATGACAATATATTGCTCACCTTCCCTGACGTTTCCGATCATGATTTGCCTGCAGCTCTGAGCACTCTTACTGGGTGGCTTTCATTTTCCTCATTCCACTCAGGCAAATTTTAATAGATGCCCGGATTGTGGAGTTCAAAGATGATGAAATCTCGAGCATTAACTGGTGAAACTATTCCAATCCAATTATATTTGGCTTCATGAAAAGTGTACTTCTGATGTTCATATCGATGATTCATCTTAAATTCATGAGAATGTAGACGGGCGAGAACAGAATACCTGAAACATTGGTTGCCAGTCTTTTTAAAGTTGAGAACAAACAGCCTGTTTGCTATTTAGTTGACTACAAAGTGTAGATTCATCTGCTTTACATCGAAAATCAGGCGCTGAGTAGAATTTGGTTACACGCACGTCAAAATAATTTACACCCAATATTGTCCAGTTGCTTCCGCCTTGAACAAAATTGTTCATTTTTGCGAGAAGTCGACTGATAATGTCAGATATATATTCAAGAGTAAGAACAGTAGCGTAGAGGGAAAACAACGAATTTTTCAACTGTGTTACGTCACCGGCCATCTGAATCCACCTGTGCGGTTTTGACCTCTAAGATAGAGTGAACTTTACACTCATATCGAGTTGAAGCCAATAGGATACTTATCGTAGACTCAATCAGAGGAGTAGCAGCCTCGAAAAAAGCAATAGGTTGTATATCATCATCATCCGGAATGAATCGTACATATTTCGTTCTAACACGTCGACTGCGTTGTGGCACTCTCCTGCAAATGCAGTTGCACACTTCCTCCGGAACAATAATAAGTAGTCCATCGGGATAACAGTTGGTTCTATGCATGTTCAACATTTCAAGCGAATTAAAATGTTAACTACATTGTCTACATTTAAAAACGTTTATAGACGTTATTTGTTCAGAAGTGCACAGAATTTGGCCATCGTTAACAATATTACTTGTTTCGGCATATGTATCTAAATTGTCCGTATTAGAAGTAATGTCGATATATATATTTGGCGTTTCAGACACTTCATTGCTTACATCCAGCAATGTTTCGATGGGAGGATCAATCACATCAGAATAGAGAGAGGCCCACAATTGATCGATGACATCTGGTCCGGATTCCGCGTTGTTTGTATCGAGAGGAGGAACGATAACGTGAGGTTCAGAGTATGTTGAGCATGGAGCAGAATGAATTTAAGCTGCGACAGCTTCTCTTGTATACATTTTCAGATAAGCGGGTAGGTGGGTGGTAGGTGGGTGGTGTGGAGGGTTATAGTTGGATTATTGGATTAATCTTATCGAAGATTGATTGACTTTTACTTGTTTGTAATTAAAAGCTGAACAGTATTCAGAAGGAAAAAATATGGATAATTTTTTAATCTCTGACCGATAATTTTAGTAAACTTCGACGGTAAATGTTGCGAAATATATCAAACGTTGTTTATATGTTTAAATTGGTTCACATTTCTTATATAAAAATTTGCTTTTATAAAATAGTTTATCGATTGAAAAGTTGTTATGCTAAACAGGTGCAGATTTTGAAAAATGGAATCCAAATTTTTCAATAACGTTAAACGTGTTCAATACTAAATTAGATTATTTATCATTTATTCGAATGGTGAAAATCAATTATAATCAGTAAATATATTTTTTTAAAGTTTAGTGTATTGTAAATGTAATACATCCATGTTTTACATAGAATACATGATAATTGTATACTTTAAAATAAAAAGATAACAATATAGTGACAAAAACTATAGATTTGTTTATTAAAGTGGAACGAGAAATCAAAATGAACAGAGAGTTAATTATGACAGTTAAATAATTAGAAAGATTCACCAGGACAGAAGGGAATATCCTAATGCCATTTTAAACGTTTGTTAGGTAAACTAAACCAGACAAAATTTGAACTAACTCTCCAGTGTGAAGAAGACAACATTTTCCGAATAGGTAAGCATAACTTAAGGTTGGGCGTGCACTTCAAAGGTCATGTTCGATATTCATAACCTCGATAATATACATTTGTACAGATATACATTTAAGTTGTGCATATTATTCAACCAATATTTAAAAAAAATGTAGACGAAGAATATTTTATATTCAATATTTAATTACAGTTTAAATAAATAAACAATTTCTATTGATTCTTACATGCATAAATAAACGTTGTATCAATGAAGGGCAAACTCGATATTAAAAATTGATTACAAATAGCTTAATATATTTATGATAATTATATGATATTAAACATTAATTGTATAGATATACTAAATTCAATTTACTAACATTTTAAAAATGAGTTATATTTTGTACGTGAGAAAATGTATAAATAATCATATTTAAAAAATAGCGTATTTTAAAATAATACCAGTGAGGGACTATTTTACAAAATAGTACGTTAAAGTGGTCTATTTCGCTAGGATCATATATAGGATATCTAAAATAAATAGAATTTCTAGGATAACTTTAGTATAATAATAAAGATTTGTGGACGATTTCATGCCGATTGTATAATACGGTAGTGCAAAACAACCACAACGACAGAACAGAGAGAGAACAATTATAAGGAGAGGACCTCTATAGAAAAACAGTTAAATATGGAAAATCCGTATTATAGATAAAAAAAACTGTTCCTTGAACGAAGAAATAAGCATATGAATAATGTCAATTAAATATTTGAAAAAGCCCCTAAAACATAAAAAATATTAAATTAAAATAGGGAATTGATAATAAGATATAATCATATATATTATTTAATTTAATGCTGTTAATTTTACAAATTTTATGCTGAAGTTATTATAGTTTTTCCCTTAAACATAAATTATATATTATGTTACCTAGATACGAGTTTTCTATATATAAATTTATTCAAATTACAAACTTCTATCGTCACTGTTATCTGTATATAGAGGACACATCTACAGTGACTTTTTCTCCTCCTGAAACTCATGGACTGCAGGTGCAGCCGGTAATGGGGTCACTTTATCGCCTGCGTTATTGGGAGAGGAGGAGGAGGTAGTGCTTCCAACTGCCGCCGGCACAGTATGACCAACTGATAGCGCTACGGGGGGCAAGTGATCCAGCCCTGTGCCTCCGCCGCTGCATCTGTGCACGGAGCCGCGTCCGAACAATTGTTGATAGTAGGCATAGCTCAGAATACCCGGCAAGGCAGTCTTTGCAAGAAGAGTGAAGTTTTCGGGGCTGAGGAGGAGGGAACTTTGGCGCTTGTGGTATAGATCACAGCAAATCACTGGAAGCATATAGACAGACGACAAATATTGACAATAAAGAAGTACAGTTGTGATATACTAAAAATGCAGTTTTAAAAGTGAATTGTTGTTCTATTTTAAAGCTTATGTAAAAGATAGACATGTTTTTTCATTTTGTATCTTGCATATTGATCTCAAAAAGTTATAAAAAATGTATTTGATGAACTATAACAAAATCACTTAATTCTAATTAAATAAATAAAATTAATTAAAAAATTCCAAATGAATTAATGTCGAATGATAACGTTAATGTATTCAATACTGTACTCATTATCCGGAATTAAAAACATATGAATTTCAGTTAGTATAAACTTGAAATATTCCACTAATTCGGGATATTTCACATTATTGATGTGTCATAATAAAATAATAGAGTAAAATAAAATAAAAGTATTCAATAACTTCTGATAGCTTTACGAGAACAACGCAAAAGTACACACATCAAATAAATATAACCGCGCGAGCATTAAATGTACATATAAAATATAAAAAATATTTCGCGCAGTCAAAAATAAATAAATAATTATTATCATAAATCATAAAAATTTAATTCTCTATAGAAATGATTTTCTTTAGAGGTTCCAATTTAATTGCCTACTGTATGATTAATGTTCGACGATTAAAAAGAGTTTCAGACTAATTTTAGCAGAAATAACTTTGCTTAATACATTTTTAATGAAATCAACATAAAAAATTTCGGATGAAATTTTCTATCAAACATTACATTCAAACAATTATTACGTATAAATTATTATTATTATAAATGCATAATATTTTTAATAATAATTTATGTGAACAACTTGAAACAATGAGTAACTATACAAATGATACATATGAACATGTATTAACATATTTTAAAATAAGAGTTTTAGATATTCATTTAATTGGCATTGATTAAATTCTTACTCTTAATTGTTGAATTAAGAAACGCAATTATTTATGTGCGAGGTATTGTTGATATTGAATAATAATAATAATTTGTAAAATTATAAAATATGTTAGTTGTGGATCGAAGTAGATCATGATACAATCACTGAGATTGGAATACAGTCTATTGATATTCAAACATTTATAGGCTATACACATATTTATATATCTGACAAAATTATACACACTATGTTTTACTTTTAGACATTAACAGTCATTTTTTAAAGTTTACATGGATTTCAAAAATTAATAACATTAATTGTTATCAAATGGGACATTAATGTGAGCATTAATATAGACATAATATAGCACATAAAAAACATGCCTATTCATACTGCTTATCATATTATGTTTAACAAAATTATATAATTACAAAATATGTTAAATCTGTTTTAGGCTACCCATACAATTATCAGGGAACGTATTGTACATCCTGATATATAGCGGTAATTTATAACAAAACAATGCAAAATAGGGCAGCTAGAAGTTAAAAATATATTCAGATGTATACTATAGAAGCTTTAAATATAAGTATACTCCGCTTATAAAAAAAACTAAGGGTCAATCAATTTTTCCTATAGTATAAACCAATGTGTATTATCCGAGGTGACTATTATTAGTTGACTATATACGGTGGATATACTGTGCTATGTATAAGTTTCAGGGGATAATAATAAAAGTATGAAAATTTATACTAATTTGTTATATATTATAATAAAATGATGTGAAACGAATCTTTTGAAGTAAACAAAGGAGTAAGGGAGAATTCAAATATTATGCTTAAACAAAGTTTTTTTACTGTATTTTTTTGGTCAAAATTAAATTATTATATTATTATAAAGATTGTTTTCACTATATGGTTGTTTGCTCCATTATAATACTAATAGAGAATACTGAGAAAACGTATTTAATAAAACTTATTTTGATGGTTTTGTAAAAACCTGACAGTTTATTTTATCTATAAAAAAAATCCACATATGAGGGTACTCGAGATGGCCGTCGTAATAATTTTTTTGAAACTTTCATTACGTTGATTGTTACTGTAGATTTACCAATACTATATATACAATAATAATACATAGTTATAAATATTATAATCCTAATTAGTGCAATCGTCAATACGATAATAATAATAAAAGCAGAATACTGATAACAAAACTGTTTCAAAATTAATGAGAAAAAGAAAACCATCTAAAATTGTGTAAAGTATATCGGTTACACAAATGACAAAACTATATTTTATAATTGATAGGAAGCGTGCGAATAAATTGTATAAACTTGAAATATGAAAATCAACTGTTATACTATATATATATCATAATAGTAATATACTGTTCATTTCTAAAAAAACACACATAAATCACATATATGAATCATTGCTAGTATTTTCCTAAAAAAAGAAGAGTAATGCTGGAAGTAAAAATGACAACAGAAACACTTTATTTGTGATATCGTTATAAAAGGAAATGCACAATAGCCTATGTATAAATACTTGGGAATATTTAAAACGTTTTATCTATTGAGACTGGGTCATCTGCATTGGATATTAAGGATATTCGAATTTGGAGAGATCCGACTATTCAGAGGATCACGCAAGCATCCGTTAACTATTGCGTTTTCATCTAAAACTGTGAAGTATAGTTCATTATTTATTCCCTTTATTAATATTATTCTATTCGTTTAGTCGCATTTTTCAAGTAAACCGCTCTCTTTAAATTTCTGGTTATTTTGCATTAATGGATTTTCATTATTCAGATCTCTACACTGTGGTTTTATTTATTGTGCACGTTTTATCAAATAAATATATTCATGTTTGATAAATAAACGAAGAGATTGAGAGTGATAAAAATTAGAATGAAAATGACTTTCTCCAACTATAGGTAATAATACATTAAACGTTTTGTGGAAAACAGTTCACATTGTGAATCAATGGGCAAGGAAAAAATAATACACAACGAAGAATTGTTTATAGAAACACTTACATCTGTTTTTGAATTCTAAAAGTAATTGATTTTTTAAGCTTTTGAACTGGAATGTAAATATATTTTTTAATACATATTTATGTTACAAATTTAACGTGTAAAAATAATAAGCGCAATATTTAATAATAAAAAAAATTAATTTTGTTAATATTTTTTTATTACGAAAAACACTCATGTAAAGCTACACTGCACAATTATTTAAAAAAATAATTATTGTTAGGATATAATCTTTGTTCATAGTATATTACAATCAATTAGGAATACAATATTTAAATAATGATTATATAATAATAATAATAATAATAATAATTGTATATTTTTAAACAAACTAGCATGAGTACCATAATCAGAAGCAAGGTACGAGATTAGTTACAAATTTAGATAGTTTAGCTAGATTAGTAAGCTAGCTAAGAATAGACAGTTAAGTGATAATAGTATTGTTATTTTGAATGGTATTGTATAAGGGAAGAAGGAGTTCCTGTATCTTGTCGAGTGGGAAGGGGGCTGAATGAAGCAGTCGGGGCGGTGAGTCGAGCGTTTGGGTATGTACTGGAAGAGGACGTGATCGTTATTGAGAGCAGCTTGAGTGAAGAGACGTAAGCCGGCCTTTTTACGCCTGGATGCCAGCGCAGGAAAATCCTCACAATTACACGTTTCTTGGTCTAAAGTGAGTTGGCAAATTAGTCGGTGGAATCTCTTTTGTGTTTTCTCAAGAGAAGCGGAGAGATGGAACTGTAGATCACCAAATGCCGGCGAGGCGTATTCGAGCAGACTGCGCACCAAGGATTTATAGGCAATTTTTAGGTTTTTCCTTGAAAGAATTGGCTTCAGGATGCGTAGAGCGTAGGAGCGTTTAGAGGCTATCTTGATGACGTGATCGATGTGCGAATCCCACTTCATGCGGTTATTAATGATAACGCCGAGGAATTTTGTTTCGTTGACTATGGGAATACCAGGAAGAGTTATTGGTAGCAAGTTGTTAGATTTAGAGACAAGGAGAGTGCAGCTCTTTTTGATGTTGATACGGAGACCATGATCTGTAGACCAATTAAGCATATTTGTGTGCTCGTCTCTGACGGTTTGATTGTTGCTGTGTTTGAAGATGGGGATGCACAGGCTAGTGTCGTCGACGTATTTAATAATGCGGGCGTGTTGGGATGAGGTAGTCAGGCTGCCGGCAACGAGGCAGTAAAGGGCTGGCCCTAGAACCGAACCTTGCGGAACTCCAGATGTGACTTCAGTGGTAGCACTAGTCGTGCATCCTATGACGGTGGACTGGGAGCATCCAATATAACATCGTCAATCACAGAGGATTCCAATAGAATATCTTAAACAAATAATTAGTAAATGATATAACATAATACAATTTCAAAATAATTATATAAAACACACATTCCACGATTTTTTGTAATAGTCACAGATTCTGAAAATTAGTAGATATAAATATTAATATTAATAAACATTTTACTTCTTTAGTTATTTAAACAACGTGAAAAATTATAATTGTAATTATTTTAAACTTTCGATCAATATGTTTTGAGCCTGCTTACTATTGCTATCCCAGCGAAGTCTTTTAGTCGGTACTGTAAGATATATTAATTGAATAATTAAATAATATAAAATACGTGTTTAAAGACAGTCAAAACATTACTTCATAATATACAATTATGTTAATTTCCATTCTTTTCCAATCAATCACTGTTACTATTTGCATAAATTGATGGCTCGATAACTGTAGAACGTGAAAACTGTCTTCATTTCGTTCAACCGAGTAAGTTTTTGTGACGTACCAACTCTGGGTTTTTATATACTTTCAACTTAACCAATGCTTCTCGGTCGTTTCATTGTCCACGTGTGCGAATAACCTTCTCGATTCGATACGAATTATCTTTGTTTATAACCAACTCAAGTTACTGTTTGTAAAGCAATCCTCTATTAATTTATTGTTTATGATCGCGTAATTCATACACAACTGGTGAAAACCGTCCAATCTTCTTCCGTCCAATATGGTAGGTATCCTTTATGAAATATTTGTTTTGCTTTGGACACTTTAACTCGATCACCAACCTTAAATGCAGGTTTCTTCATCTTCTTCTTTTTTCCACCATACATTTCTAGCCATACATATGTTTCATTTTCTTTGGTTACCTCAATAGAAGCTTTATTTTTGAGACTTCGATGAGGAGAGTTTTTAAAAGAGTGAACAAGCTTCGGAAGAATATCCAACCACTTATAAGAACCCTGTTAGTGAACATGCACCACATACGATCCTTCAAAGTGCGATTAAAACGTTCAACCACTGCCACTTTCAATGGACTTGCTATACTAAATTGTCCCACTCCAATTGAATTGAAGTATTCACGTACAGGTTTATTTTCAAACTTTTTTCCTGTATCAGTTCGTAAATATTTTGGAATCCTTTTACTCATTGAATACATTTTTTAGAAATTTTTGCCGTGTCGTCAGCTGATTTACTCTTCAATGGTTCAGCCGAAGAGTAGCGTTAAAATAAATCAATCAATGTCAGCATGTATCGATACCCATTATTCTCTCCAGCATCAGGTTGCATCTCTATTAGATGAGCTTGATGTTGCATGTCCATCCCTCGTGTCATATATCTTCTTCTAGGAATTTTTTAAAGGCTCATCTTTGTAGGGTGTATGTGAATTGACTATGTAACCATTGTCTCACTTGGTTTTTGTAACAATTTGATGTAGCGGTCAGTGCTTTGATGCTTCCGCAAGAGCCTGTCGACTGTGCGTCGTAATAAAGACGTTCTAGTAGTTTCCGGTTTTTCGACGAGAGAGTTTGTTTAATAGCAGGCATTGGTGCAGTTTATTGAGACTTTTAGGTTTACAGCATCAATTTCGTCGGTTTCTGGTGAGCAACAACAACAAAGGAAATGTAGCATTTTCCGGAGGATAGTCGTACTATGTATACAGTATATAACATTTAACATACATCTCATTTATCAATTGATGGTATTCTCAGAAACATCTTAACTTATCGATTATTATTTGCAAGAGAGGAATCAATATGTCACTTTATATGAATCCGATTTCAATACACAAATTAAATGCACCTCACCTTTTAGTTGAGAATTTCCTTAATTTAACGCTAGAACGGTGATTTCCAGATGGAGCAATCGATCGTTGACGATGTGGTGGTGGAGTATGAGAAAGAAAAACACGTTGACGTCGCTTTCTAAAGATTATCCCGAGTTCATTTGAAGTTGCATTACATGTGATGTCTTGATAACATTAAACTATTTCAAAATAGCCTTGAATTCACTCCATCCGGCAGGACTAAATACATTTGCCCGTGTATCCTTGTACGAAGTAAATCCTACAAGTTCGACCCAGCGATAATATGTCCAGCATCAATAATCTCTCCATTCTGTGACCATGAGAAAGCTGACTTTTTTCATGTAGAAATGTAAGTAGTGAAATTGCCTTTGGAATTGTTGTCTTGGTAAAACTGGACGAAATATAACTTATATATATAGTCACTCAGTGTACTGCTCTCCTTTTCGTCATTATTTCGCATTTAATTCTTGTGTTTTTCTTCAATAATTTGAGCCGCTTTAAGACGATATTGTTGATCTGGTCCCACGTGTGATTGAAATTTTGTTTTTGAAAGTTTGGATATATTATTTAAACTAAGTTACTCTACTTAAGTACTTCAGTCACCAAAACCAATCATGAATATGCTGATGTACTGGTCAGTATTTTCCACAAAACAAAGATGAACTAATAGCAGAGACAGCAAAGGGTGCCAGAATTTTTACAGCAAAGTCTATTATAGACCCTAGAAGTGAAAGTAGTGGCAGGAATCCTTCTTTCTGACTGAGAGCAGATTGAACTTTTTTTATTGCTCCCCTTTTATGGACACAATGAGCAATACAACGAATCATCTTCTAACGTTTATTGAGTTGACCATGAAGTGATCTAGGAATGTTAGATAAATTTCCATTCAGTATGTTGATTGTAATGTTCAACAGTGTCTGTATAAGATCACGATCAGCATTCTTCACAATAGCTTTCTTTAACTTTGGATTAGCTTTTAAAATGTCTGTAGCAGAGGAGATTGTTTCGCCGAAAACACTTGACTCCTGTTGTGTATGTTAATTATTTTGCAATACATTTTATTAATACTTACTATGCTTATAATATTTTAGAATCGTCCATGAATAAATATGCATACCGAGTAGCATAAAAAATAGTCCGACAATCAGAACTAGGTATCTAAAAAATTGTTCACGTTTAGTAACCATTATTAGAGCAATTGTTGTTTTCCTGTTCCATGAGTTTGTTTATAATCTGAGATGCACGCTCTTCAGTCGTATAAGCATATTATGGAACTTCGTGAGGTAGAATTCGTGTTCTAATTCGAATCTCATATGCTGTAGTTTGATGAATATCAAAATGTCGATAGGAATATGGACCCTGCTCGGTTGCATCACGAAAATCCGCCTGCAAAAATGTGTTATTTATCTGTCGACTCAGGAATCCTATTTGTGTAACAAAAGAGATTCAAATAATGCGTGCTAAGAGAACGAGTCTGGCTAACACGTCCTTTGACAAAGAGATTCTGGTTATAATATTAATGATAAAGCAGATGCGATGATGAACAATTTTTGTAAATAAATTAGTTACCACTTGAGCAGACATCGATTCACTCATAAGATCATCAAGTACGATCACATTTCCACTTTAAATATTGTGGAAATTGTTAGGCAACCCTTGATGCCTCCTTATTTTTACATTCCGGAAATCTCCGACTTCAGTTGTTTGAAAAAAGTTTGGTTGCTGAATTCCACAATACCAGAGAATGAGTGTAATAGGTGTCGTGAATAGGGAGCGATGCACTTTCAATAGATTCATAACCAACACTGTCTTGCCACATTGTGAAGGATCAACAATTGACATTGCGCTTACCATTTTCAAGCGTCCATCCATGATTATATAATGTAAATATAATGAGAGAGAGAGAGAAGCGTAGAGGATGTTTATTGATTATTCAATCCATTTTCTTACAAGTGTTTCCAGCGTAGCATTAGCGCCATGGAAATAGGCAACTGTAGCAGTACCGGTTGATGGATGACTTGTAACTCCAATTCTGTTTTCAATAGCACACAAAGTTGAACTTTCCCTCCAAAGATACTTCATTCGGTAAAAGAATGCAATCTCTTCAATAATATAAGATGTCATTTCTTCACATGTACCCGTTTGTTCTGTAAAATTCTTCTATAACTCATTAATCTTTTCTTTCAATGTATCCTTGACTTCATGTGCAATAATTGGTTGATTGGTTAACTTTTGATAGGTAACTTCCGTTTGATCACTTGAGTCTTCAATTGAGTCTTTACTTGAGTCTTCACTTGATGATGTTTCAAGAAGTCGTCGAGTCTCTTTATATTCGAACACATTTCAGATTAAAATAATTTATATTTAGGATTTCAACTTCATATGTTTATCAATTTGTTTCGATCTTGTTTGATCTCATCAGTTCAGCATAGCTGTATAATAAAGTCAAATGAAGACAAGTTGTTATTTTTCTTCTTGTTTTGTTCTTTCTCTCTCTCTCTCTCTCGCTCTCTCTCTCTCTCTCTCTCTCTCTCTCTCTCTCTC
>JAUZND010002627.1:0-12745 GCA_034780555.1 Coelogynopora nodosa
ACAAAAATAGAAATAAGCCGAGCCGACTTTCGATGTATTCTTCATCAGGGCAACAAATTATAAATTACATACGGTTGGGAGACAGAGAGAGGTAGACAGAGAGAGGGAGATAGAGAGAGAGAGAGAGAGGAAGACAGAGAGAGGGAGACAGAGAGAGGGAGACAGAGAGAGGGAGACAGAGAGAGAGAGACAGAGAGAGGGAGACAGAGAGAGGGAGTCAGAGAGAGAGAAAGACAGAGAGAGGGAGACATAGAGAGAGAGAGAAAGAGAGAGAGAGACAGAGAGAGGGAGACAGAGAGAGAGAGAGAGAGGAAGACAGAGAGAGAGAGAAAAAAAGGGAGAGAGAGAGAGACAGAGAGAGACATAGATTTCAATCAAACATTGGCAGTTAAGATGCGATTTTTTCACAGCTTTATAAATTTATATTTGAGATGCAGACCTTGATTTTCTAAGTGAACAATATATTCAACACATTATGAAAAATAAAACAAATTATGTTCGAAAATTTATTCTTGTGATTACTTTAAGGTCGTCATATGAGGAGCTTGATATGATAAAGTCAATTTATTGAAACTTACGTTTGTACACCATGATATATCACCATAGCTGAGACAGTTCCCTACCTGTATTGCAATAAATAGATCAAATGACAAACTAAAAATTAATTTTTTTATTATAGCATGAGGTTAAGTGAAAGATCGAGTGGGATTATTAAAAAACTATTTAAAAAACGCTTTCAAACAATGCGAGATTTTTGTTTACAAAATCAAAGTCAAAATGAGTGTCAAAATCGACCTGAACACTCACTGGCTCTGTCCCTCCCCACTACCGACCCAGATTCCCGAGGAGGTCACCCTGACGCCACCACGCACTGGCAACCTCCAGTCCACAGACATAGGCAGTAGTCATGACGACAAGGGGCAGCCGGTGTCGACGCCGACATCCCAGTCCCTGACCGACGCCACCAACCACCACCTCCTGCTCAGCAACAACACCACCACCAACAACAATAACAACGGTATCAGCGGTGGCGTTGGCGGCGGTGACTCGAGCGACAGCAACGGCAGCTATGTGGACCCGATGGTGTGGTCGTTGCGCACACTGATGGAGCAGAACACGGACAACCCGGAACTGGTCCAGGGGATGCTCAGTCTGCACCCGCTCATGATGTCCGGCGGTGATACGGCGTCGTCTGCCAAGGTGAGATATCTGTGCTCTCTTTCAATTATAGATGTAGTTGTTAATGGTGACAATGTTTAAGGATAATTCAAAAGTGTTTTTATTTAATTATTTAAAAAGAATTAAAGAACTATTGAAAAAACGTAATAATCAACAACACTTATTTAGGAGTATAGTTTTGTTTCTAAATTTTTGTTTTGTCATATATCTGGTATTATATCTTTATTAAGCTTCCAATGATTGCGATTTAGTAGAACATGCTTACAGATAGTAGAATTTTTTACTTTTACCTTCTTTTTCACGTTCTTTTTTTTAATACATTCGCTATTTATTCTCTCCCTTCTATTATTTTTTCGTTTCTTTCACTGCTTTAATCTCCTATCTAGATTCGTTTCCTTCGATTTGTGAAGAGATTGGTTACTTTCATCATGAAGCTACTCGTAAAAAATGTTCCACCTCACATACTCCTCATTGTCACAAAATTCATCTGAATGCCCCTTTCTTTCTCATTCTCTTCCCCTCTCTCTTCCTCATACTCACTCATTCTTTTCCTCTCATTCTATCCCTCTCCCTCTACCTTTCTCAATCCCTCTTATTCTCTCCCTCTCTCAATCACTCTTATTCTCTCCCTCTCACTCCCACACTTATTCTCTCCTTTTCTCCCTTTCCCCCTCCATCTCCATCTCCCTCTCCCCTTCTCTCTCTCTCATTCTATCTCTCTCCCTCTCTATCTCCCTCTCCCTCTCTCATTCTCTCTCCTTCTCATTCTATCTATTTCCTCCTCTCCCTCTCTCCCTCTCTTTCTCTCCCTCTCCCTCTACCTCCCTCCCTCTCCCTCTCAATAAACCCACGATTTCTCAACTTGTGTTTGTGTGTGTCCTGCAGTGTCCTCGGAACAGCGTCACTCCCGTCGACGACAACTCCGGTGACGTGGACGGACCTTCGGACTTCAAGGAGTTTGGGGAGGTGCACCATGTCACCCTACACCGGGTGGGTTCAACACTCCTCTTTGCGGTGTTTTGCTGTCACTGTTCTTTGCTTTTCTCTTGTCGACTATCTGGTCATAAATTAGTCTTACTTTATGAGTGTTTCCTATCTGTGTTATTTTTCTTCTAACATTAATAATAAATAAATATAACTATATACATATATATATATATACATATATATATAACAACAGTAATAAACAAATTCGGTTTTACACAAAAATAAACTGCAGCAGTCGGTGATCTTATAATTGTATTGAGTTCATGTAATGTTCGCAATTTATATACTTTTCTTTTCATTATTATGTTTACTTTCGTCAGGTTTGAAGATTTGTATCTTTCTCAATCAATAGCCTACTTGAGGTGTTGATCACATTTTCGTCAAATATTTATTAAACGTTTTCAGAGAATTTTTCAGAGAATGACCCTATAGAACTTTTTCATGAATATAGCAGGGAATGAATAGTTTTCTAATAGTTTCCATTGCGTGTGACTAAAAAAAAAAACCTTTTCAGGAAATCTTTCATCTTTGTTTGCACATTCTACACTTATAATTTAAAATGAACAGTGAAGTTTTCATCCGAAATCCCTTGATTTGTTGCTGTAGAATTTTCCTTTGCGATAATTATTTGATACTAATATTCCCTGAATCTGCGCATTTCAAACTGCCCTACGCATCGGTTGTCTGAAACTTTGGAGAAAATTCCAAAATACGTTACGCAAGCAAAATACTGAATCCAACGAAAATGCATATTTATATGCATGATATTTATAATAAACAATATTTTAAAATCTTATTCAAACTTCTGAATGTCATAGCGGATACGGGGATTATTATAATATATGTAATTACTAGAGAAAAATATGATATATATATATATATCGATCTTGTGAATAAAATCCAAAAGAATCCCCACCTAAAGTGAGTTCTACCGGAAACTTTGAGATTCGTTTTATTGAACTTTTTTTTTAATTAGATCATTTGCATGGCTTATAGAGGGAAAACATTTTCGACTCCCTATTGTGTTGATCTTATATTAATATAGTAATTATTGTATAGTTGGTTCGTGCAATTGTATCAATCGCATGCTCTGCTTACTACGTCCAACTATAGGCCCGTTGATGTCCCACTGCACTTCATATCTTTCGTTTCTTTCAGACTGGAGCGTTTGACCCACAGCTTTTATCCGTTTCGGTATTTCTTGCTAACTATACATTGCAGCTTATTACTTTTTCTTGATTTTGCGGCCTCCTTACTCCTAAGTAGTCGAATCCAGTGTGCTACATATTTGCATCTTTAAAATGAACCTACATCCTCCCATGAATAACTAGTTTAGCATGCCATGTATGCTGTTAATAATTATTATAAATTACAGTAGAACTATCTTGATAGCTTCACATTTGGCATGAATTTGGGTTGAATAAAAGTTGTAAAAATGCCTCTATTTATACAGCGTTAGCTTTATTTAAAACCATTTTTTTGCATATCACCAAGGGTAGTCCTGATGGTTGTGTTTTTTAGAGTGACGGTTATTCATATATTTGTTTTTGCTTCATTATTACTGGTGCGTGAATTAATAAAAAAACATTTCCCGCTTCCACAATTCCATTATATAGCCAAAGATGGAGTACTTTTACAATTATACAATTTTTTTCTTTGCATTGCATTGCGTAATTAACTAAAACGATACGATGCAGTTCCGTATGACACTAAAGTCGGTCATTATAGATGTTCGATGTTATATAAAGAAATAAAGAAGAAATAAGCCACTCTCTTTAGACTTTACCGCCACAATATGATATATTATACTTTTAGCTGCTCATATATTAAACACTGCTGCTAGCTTCTGACATATACCGCTGTATTGAACATAAATCTGTTTGATGTAGGCCTATATATATATACCTACTGCCCTTTATTTGTTAAGTTTTGTAAAATGTATCGACTTAACTTAAGATAGCATGTTAAACTAATATATATGTTCTTCAATATTATACGTAAAATTTGATTTAATACATAAAACACTAAATCTGTTAACCCTTTCTAATTATAATATAACAAGTAAAATTACATCTATTTATGGAAGAGATGTAGCAAAACTTTACTCATGAACTCACAAACATTTTATTAGTTATATTGTGAACATGTTATTGTTGAACTTTTAGAAATGATATGTCCCCTTTTCTAAGTGTTTTCCTCGGGTGATTGAACGCGACTCGGTTGCCTTATATAAGAATATAAGTTTATATAGTAATGAGTTGTGCCACAACCCCTGACTAACTCAGTTCTCTGGATTGTGTGTGTGTGTGGTTTCGTCCGATTCTAGGGGGCGACTGGGCTGGGCTTCTTCATCATGGACGGCAGCAATAGTGACGAGTCCGGTATCTACATCAAGCAGGTGACGTCCGGTGGAGTGGCCGAAAAGGTGAGATATACCTTCTGTAGAAGGGCGGTTAGTGTATCGTAGTCGTCGAACATATATTTTGAATTGATAAGATTGTGAAGAAAAGCTGTTTTAGTTATATAGTTAAACATATGTTATACGATTTGATCTTTCGGGCTGTGTTTCTTAATTCGTCGAGTGAGAACAAGAGGTTATAACTAGTACAACTAGTATAAATATTGTTTTACTAAACTGACTAAAATCTCTCTAAACGTATTATGTGTTAGTTGAGATGATAATTCAATTACGTTATTGGCAAGTATTTGGTAGGAGAATAATGAGTTCGAATAAAATATTTAAAATATTTAAATTTAGTTAAAATATTTGAAAGTTTAAATAGATTTTTTCACTCTAATAATGTTAATGATATTAACATTTAATTTATCGCAATAGATTTATTCATTGACCTTTTATATGTACAACCGACAGTGCGAGGAGGTAGCAATTACAACAATATAAATTTTTAAACTATTATTCCGATGTTTTTTTATTCCCCTCAATAGTATACATCTACATCTCAGGGTATCAACCATGTGCTAGTTATTATGTAAGGTAAAAAAAACTTAGTTTATAATATTTCACCAAACACAAAACAAGACGCTAAGAATCAAGACAAGATGACATACACCACAGCTGCGCTTCTACAGCCATAGTCATAAAATAATCGTGTTGTCGCAACCACATCGGCTAATATAACACAACATACTGTGTCCACGACAGACGCGTTACAACCCCACTCCCCCTCCCCCCCCCCCCCCCCTCCCAACCTACAGGAGGGCACCCTACAGACGGACGACCGGCTACTGGCCGTCAACCGCATCAACGTGACCAACATGAGCTACGACACGACCCTCGACCTGCTCCGCGGTGCCATGGGAGAGGTTCGGCTCACAGTCTGCCGCCCCATCACCACCGCCCCCTCAGCCACCGCCACTGATCGACGCCTGTCCGGCTCCACCAGACAGCAGCCGACGTTGCAGCACAAGGACTCCTCGGTGTCCTCGACGACCGCCACCGTCACGTCAACGCCGCCCAGCTCCAGTTCGACTAGACGGCGGGCTGCCGCCTCCCCTCCCCTCTCGCCGCCGGTGGCTAGGTGAGTCGTCTTGTGTGGTTGGCTTGTTGTCTCCAGGGAGATTGGATGGGTGTTCAGGGGCGTAGCCAGGATTCGTCAAAGGGGGGTGCGCGCTTCGCTAGTAATTTTCCGACAACTTATTTTTTTAATAAACTGAATTTTTACAATAATAAATAACAGTGTATTCACACATTTGTAACCCAATAAAAACCAAAGTCTAGATATACACAATAGACGTCGGTGATATAGCCCTATAAATATATAGTGGCCACATCACCAACACGCTTATTAATGGTGAGTCATCGAAATTCTGTGTGCAAACGACGATATCTGCTATACAGGGTAATTGGGTAATTCCAAATGCTATATTGTAGATTTACAGTCACTACTATTAAACAGACAAATAAATTCTTTTATTGGTATATTATTTACTCTGTAATAATAAAACAACACATATAAACATTATGTAGTTAATTTAAAAAACTGAATGATTTCGGAAATTTCCAAAAATATCTCAAATTTCGGAAAATAGGATTTTGGAAGGGGGGAGCCCGGGCTCCCAGCGCTCCCTTCTGGCTACGCCCCTGGGTGTTTGTTTGCTACGTGGTGAAACAATCTGGGAATTTAAGGGGAAAAATCGATAATCCATATATTTTGTAAAAAAATACTGGAATTATTGGCTATCATACCCATTTTTTAGAAGTGATTAGTTTTCGCTCGTCTCAAAAGAACTGTTCACTGTCCACCGCCGCAGATATAGCATACTCGTTTTTTAACTGAGACTTCGTTCATTCGGAATTGGTTATTCATATTTTACGTAACAATTTTCGGTATTTCAAATATATCATTCGTAACTTACAAATAGGTTAATGTAAAACATAATTTAAAAAAAAATTATACATTAAAAAGCGATCCCCCCCAATTATATAGTTATGTAGTAAGAAGCAATCTCTAGAAACATGTCTATGGTTGTACATCACATTAATCATTTAATTTTATAAATAAGAAGAATGAATGTCAACAGATTGAACACTGACAGATTGTATTAATAGATGTCAAAGAATATTCTGAAAAATAAAGCGGCATAGTTCACGCCCAAAGCTCAAGGAAAAAGTTACAATATATTTCTTTTCAAAACACAGAAACATATTGTTTTTTCTAATTGAAAGAAAGACTCCTCGAAAAAGGCTCATTCTTTTCCTACCGTTCTTAGGCAGTAGACCAATTCACATATGGACATACAATACTATATTTTCTTTGAAATATTGTTATTAAGTTCCAATGAACTCATCAAAAAATTAAAAACTCATATTGCAATATTTACAATATGTTTTGACGCAATTTTTAATGACACCAAATTTTCGACACCGTTGTATATAAACTGTAATTCGAAAACTGTTAATGTGGACACCTGTGTGCTTCTTCACCCCGCATAGTCAAACGGCGGTCACCGGAGCGTCCCCGCCTGAGATGTCAGCCACGACCAACTCGGTGGCGGAGAGTAGCAGCGGCGGCGGTGGCGGTGGTGAGGAGGCGACGGCGGCGGTGGAGGGGTCGACACGGCTGCCCAAGCTGCCGATTGAGCCGGGCAAGGAGGTGGAGATTGAGATCTTCAAGGAGTCCAATCTGGGCATCTCGATCGTGGGCGGCCAGGACACCATGCTAGTGAGAGCGAGAGAGAGAGAGCGAGGGAGAGAGACGGTTCCAATTGTCCGTGGTTGTTACTACTGCACGGTCAGGAAGGAGTCTGTAGCTATGGATACTGTAAATTGTATTGGAGTGTAATAATTGATAACTCTTTTAACGACGGCATTACTCGCTTTTACAAGTAGATAATAATCTTGATATCATTATTATATTTGCCAAAACTTAAAAAAAGTTGTATATCACTACTATGAAATTACGGAAATTAATTCACTTTTATATCTAATTCTAACATATTTATGAAATATTACAATATTCACTCTATTTTGTTGCAGAATTTATTAGTAGCGTTAAAATTTGCATTATATTTCTCCAGCGCCAATTTAAAATTTTAAACAAAACAGTTCAACAAAAATGGAGTTCAAATTTCAGTAAAAGTTATTTTCACTTTTTTAGTAACAAGTCACCTCATATTGTAATAATCCTAACGACCTTCCTTCAGGATTTTTGTTTTCAATAACTCAATTAGTTAAAATGAGACCAATTCCATATTGCAAAAAACTGTGCTGTAGGCCTACATGTAGCTAGCACAGCATCATCATAGATTATAGTGTAGCCGCGGCGACGCAGAGGTAGCTTGCATGCCTCTAGTACCGAAGGTCCCTGGTTCGAATCCCGACCAGGCTACCTTACATTATTAAATTCAGCGGCTGCCCAGAGAGGCTCATGGACAGTGCCCGTTGTAGTGCGTCTCAACAATCTTATGAGGACAGAATATTTTCTGTCCGCGCATCAGCGTCTCTTGCTTTGGCAGCTTTGCCCTCTGCGGTGGATGCTGGTGTCTACCTCTGCTTAACTGCTTCTCAAGTAGTAAGTCAAGTTAATCACACAGGTCTGCTGTAGAAGGCATTTTGGTAGGCGGGAGACTTGTATTCTTCACATGGTGAGACGTGATGACGAGAATGCCGTATTAAAAAAAACAGCATCATCAATGGATATATCAATGGACCACCAGCTCACCTGTCCCTGTCGACCCTCCTACAACCCCCACCCCACCCAGGGCACCGTCATAGTCTACCAGGTGTACGAGAACGGCGCGGCTGACAAGGACGGCCGCCTACGGCCTGGGGACCGGATCCTAGCCGTCGATGGGGAGGAGCTGCGTGCGGCCGATCACGACCACGCAATCGAGGTGCTGCGCAATACGGGGAGGCGGATAGCGATGCGCGTCTACCGGGACAAGGCGCAGCTGAGGGAGGAGGACCTCTACACCCAGCGCCGGTTGGAGCTGGTCAAGAAGACCCGGAAGGGCCTGGGCATCTCCATTGTGGGCAAACGGGACGTGGGCGTGTGCATCTCGGATCTGGTGAGTGTTGATGGTCTTAGGGTCGAGTTTTGACGATTTTGTTTTGGTTAGAGTCTGTCATAAAGGTAATAAAAACTAGCCAGAAAACCCGAACTAATTGAAACTTTTTTATTAATGAAGATAAACTCCGAACCACCTGGCATATTAAAGATATCATGTTCACAATCATCTATGCAAAAATCAAACATATATATCTTTTTAAACCAGATTTAAACCAGTTATATACCTATTTCTATTGAAAATTACCATTTTAAAAACCCGAACTAGCTGGAACTTTTTTATTACTGAAGATAAACTCCGAACCACCTGGAATATTAAAGATCTCATGTTCCCAATCATATATGCAAAAAATAATCAACAATAGATATATTTTTAAAGATTTAAGTAATAAAAAAGTTCCAGCTATAGTTCGGGTTTTTAAAATGGTAATTTTCAATAGAAATAGGTATATATTACTAACGATTTCTCTGGTTTAAAAAGATATCTATGGTGGATTGTTTTCATAGATGATCGTGTACATGATATCTTTAATATTCCAGGTTGTTCGGAGTTTATCTTCATTAATAAAAAAAATTCCAGCTATTTCGGGTTTTTAAAATGGTAATTTTCAATAGAAATAGGTACATAACTAACGATTTCTCTGGTTTAAAAAGATATATATGGTTGATTTTTTTCTTAGATGATCGTGAACATGATATCTTTAATATTCCAGGTGGTTCGGACTTTATCTTCAGTAATAAAAAAAGTTCCAGCTAGTTCGGGTTTTCTGGCTAGTTCGGGAAATACAAATAACCGTCATAAAGCCAATCTATTCTATGTATATCTATATTTTAATAGATATTTGTCACAAACATAAGGCTTTCCTGATAAAATCCATTTTTCTTATAATGACACTGAGATTTCTTAATATTTTATATAAGATTTATTATAACCTATATTTCTTTAATTATATTTTTCATAAATAAAAAAATTTCTCCGTTATATAAAAAGCGATTTCTTTCTTTAAAACGAGATTTATTAACATAAGAAAATATTTCTGTAATAAGATATGTATGTATGTTTTAATGAAATATATTTCAAGAAAAAAATAGGTTTAATCTATTTCACATCCCACGATCGTTATTTGAGAGGGACTGTCTATAGTGTTATCAATATCAATTGTTACCATGCGGCGGGATGTAGTCTGGTAGGTTGATGACAGATTTTTTGAGAAAATTATTGTAAAATATTCTGGATTATATTGTGTTAAGTTTTATTTACAAGCGTAAATTTACCATTTTAGTTTGTACATCAAAAAATAATATTTCGGTTTTGTAGCACATTTAATAGTATTTGATTATATTTTCGTCGAACAGCATTTGCCAGAATACATTAGACCATATTTTTATTAGAACAGAAAAAAAGATAAAAGTCAATCTACTCATTCCAGTAAAATAGCTAATGATACTATTTTGTTTTTATTCCTTTTGCACAGTAAATATGGCAGATTGAGACACTTTAAAAAGTATAACTTATTAATATTAACTCAATAAATCTAAACATTATTATGGTTATTTTTATGGTCATTGTTATGATCAGTGGAAATAAATACTAAATTATAAAAATAAAATAAATCATTTTAGTTTCTTTGGATCATTGATTTTGACCAAACTGTTAAATTAAAAAAAAAATTTTTTATCAATATTTATTTTAAAAAGTCACTTAAAAAACTTGCGATCTACTGTTATATCGTAATCAAATGAACAAAAGTTCAAATTCCCAATAAATTGAAACGACGCATTTTACGCAACCTAAAGTATGCACAGTTCGTTTGCATTTGCACTATTTCTAACAAAACGTAAGCACCATAACAATCTAAAGTTCATTCATTTATATCCAGATATTTTGTTTTAAGAGCCAAAAAGTGAATGAAAGTTACATTTTAATTTCTATACGTAAAATCAGTGCCGTTATCCTGGTTGCTTCGCTTCCCTTCTTTTCAGCTCAAGGGTGGTGCTGCCGAACAAGACGGTCGCCTGGTTCCTGGTGATTTGATTCTTGAAATCAACGGGGAGAATGTCCGGGAAAACACCCAGGAACAGGTGGCAACAATCCTCAAGGTGACTTTTATTCAACCCTCCATAGTAACTATTATTGACAGTAATTGACATAATGATATGATAAGATTTGATTAATACACCTATTTTGGGAATTCTGTACATTTATATTTTAAAAATTCTGAATATGCACTCGAATATATAATACGTACAATCATTTGAAATGAGCCCATAATTAAGTGGAAAATATTGATCTCATGTATAGTTCAAATACGTGTTAGAAATTATGTTAGATATATAATTGTGTTTCTTAAATTGTATAAACATATCGTGTGAATAAATTAATATACATTTTCAAAAAACTAATTAATTATCTGTTCATGCAAAACTTTGAATGTTCCAGTTTTCAGATTATGTTTTGGTGAAATTCGATCAGTTAAAACAAAGTGAAAATGTTATACCTTTGAACATCACGTGAACGTTTTCCTATTTTAATAAATATGATATCGAATATTGCTAAATCTACTCGTTTGGTTTAACTGAAAATCTCTTATTAATCGGTTAATAATATTTAATATTCTAGGAGAGTTAGTGCAATTAATAAAAAATTAAAAAATATATATAATTAGAAATATGATTTTTCAATATTCAATTCATCGTTACCACAAAGCCGACGGTCCTATTTATAGAAAATTCATAGTATAGGGCGCAGACAATAAAGGGGAAGTTTACTAAAAGTTAATCCTCATTGTGTTTCAGAGGATAACAGGAAAGGTGACTCTGACCATTGGTCATCGTAAGGAAGACCCCAACGCGACAGAATCGCAGGATGGATCGCAAGGAAAGGGTCATCCAAAAAAGAGTACGTTTCACTCCATCATTTTCTTCATGGTCTTATTCTCAACAATTAGGACTGTTATCGTTTTCAGCCTAGCGTTTAATATAATTATATAGTTAGTTTTTAACAGTTGTGTTATGGTTATATTATAATCGCTAATATTTGTAATGAATCCTAAAATGTAATTGATATAATATTGTATTTCGTTACGGTCTTCTATTATTGTAGATAATTCTATTTTATAAAATATGTTCTTTGCATTTTTTTATTATCAAAAAGATCACCAACACGTTATTCAGAATATGAAAGAAGTCTTCGTGGATATATTAAACATATTATTATGTCACTTTAAATACATACATTCATTAACTAAACAGACAGTGAAAAATGCACAAAAATTAGTTCCAATCATCAGCGACATATTCATACACACTTTTATTTCTCTTGATAATATGCATTAATAACTAGAGGGAGAAGGATTTTAGTCACATCTTGCGCCACAAGTGCTTTTTGTCCTTATTGTACCGACCAGAAGTAGGATTGGTTCCACCTGTCACTTCTGATCAGTATTTGATCACCTTGTATCAATCTCCAGAAAGTTTTGTTTTCAATAAAGAACCGTTCTTGGCTGTGGTTGGTGGATGTGGCTCCTCTTATGTTTATTGACAAATTAACACACATTTGTTAACAATTGACCTATGAGTTAAAAACCCTTTCTCCAATTGAATATTCCGTAATTAGGCCTATTTCTCAAATTATTTTACAACTTAACTTTCTATAACTGAATTAATAATCTGTGAGTCACTATTTTTAAAATCAATAGTCTGTTGATTTTATTGATATATTGAAATTCAAATATTATATCTTTGCATATCTACTTAACTGTAAATATATATGTATAACTGAATACTTTTCTTACATTGAATAACACTATAATTTTTCACATTTTTATATTTGTAAATATATATGAGATAACTATATCTACGTATATCAAAGTTTCATAAATTGTTTCACTCTCTTAAAACGTAATTTATAATGACCTATATGCAGCTAATAACATAATTTTACAACTAAAAGCAACTTTTTAATTTTAGTTATATGCACATCGTGGTTTCTCATAATTTTTATTATTATGTAATATTTTTATGTTATACATTTTCAGTGCACTACAGTTAGC
>JAUZND010002628.1:0-12744 GCA_034780555.1 Coelogynopora nodosa
TTGTTTCATAGATTGCTCAACTTCACTCTTCATTACGTCAGGTTCGTCCTCGAACGTAACATCTTCATGAAAAACGTCAGTGACTCTTGGGTCTTTCTTGTACAACTCCTCAGTATACTCTTTCCATCTATCCTTGATCTCAATTTCGTTTGTGATTACTTTGTTTCTACTATTGTTGATGGTCCCACACCTTGGATTCCATGTGCCTGTGATGTTCTTTATTTCTTTGAATAGGTCTCTTGTTCTTCCTTTTCTGTTTGATTCTTCAATGCGTTTGCAGACCTCTTGCAAGTGCTTTTCTTTGTCCTTTCTTGCTTGCCTCTGGAAAGCAGCGTTAAGACCACGCACTTTGTCAGCGTGACCTTTTTTCTTTTCTTCTCTTCTTTCTTCCGCGATTTGTATTGCCTCGATGGAGAGCCACGGTGTGGCCTTCTTGTTTTTCACTTTTGGGATGGTTTTGTTTGCTATGCTCATAAATTAATTATTTCGAGGATTGATACGCAAAAATTGTAATAATTATCATTAAGCCCAAACATGAATTCCTACATAAATTGTAATCAACCTTATTCTTACCCAATGTTAAATGTGTGTCAATTTATACATTAATTTAGTATTCATGACTACGTTAGGTTCTAAATATAGAATTGTACAAACGTTTTTCATTACAGCCGATTTCATTTACTATTGAAATCCTTGAAATTAAATAAGTTCCACTCACACTGACAGCTCAATTCACTCTAATGCTCCACTAAACATCCCCGCCCGCTTACCTTTGTGAAACAGAGGCCTGAACCCAGCATACGACCGAGCATCGTGTTGGGGTGGGCGAGGAGGAGGCGCGTGTCAACCACGAACCGGTGACCCTCCACCACCAGGGTCACTCGGTCTGGGGGCGTGGTGAGTGACGTGGCCGACGCTGACTGGTGAAGAGCCGGCTGTGGAGCAGACTGCTGGCTGCTGGTGGCGGAGATCCTGGTGACTTGTGATTGGTGGTTGGCGACGAGGCAAGAGGGGGGCTGGTGGTGGTAGTGGTGGTTTTGGTGGTCGGCGGGGAGAGGTGTGTCAAGGGACTCGTGTGAACTGCCAGAGCTCTGAGAGTGGAGAACAGTTGCAAGAGAGGAAGAGTTATTTGTGAAGAAAATTTAAATAACCAAATGTTCCATAATTATGATAATATCTTACCAAAAACTTTATTTTGACAAACTTTGTGACTTTTTCTAAACCTATCTAAATGACTAATGGTGTTACCGTAACAACTAATTTAAAAAATAACATGACTACCAGATATGTAGTTATTATATTAGTTGCAGTAGATACCGAAATCCATGCTCTATGACGTTTCATTTTCGAGATATACAGACTTTTCATAGCATAAAGAAAAGCACGTAGTTTTGTCAAATGTTGACATTATGGAAATTACATTTTTTCGCATTTTTTTATTTTCAGAATAAATAGTTCTATATCAAAATATGTACAAAAACCTATGTTTGTCTTTATAATTATTTGTTCCACTCACTTCCTTTCCCTTCTACCAGTGATTTCATTAGCTAAAAGCTTGCTGACATTCCCTAACGACGTCTCTACAAATCTTACAGTGAATTAACAAGAAATTAAAGTCGATTTCATGAACTTCTCAGGCCTACAACTGAGACCGTCACGAGACATGAAAGATGGGAGAGAAAAAGCGTGCACGTTCTCACCAGGCCGTCCTCACACCTGCCAAGTCGGCTGACCAAACAGGGTGGAGGGCTTCTCGAGTTCGACAGCCGTCGTCTCCCTCCATCCTGCGATAATGATCTGGTGGCGCGAGACGAGGAGGCGCTCTTCAGGGCCGGTGGGGGTAGACCGTCACCCCCCAGCTCACTACAACCGTTGCCTAGTTGCAGCGGGGGGAGGAGGACTGAGGGGGGGTCCTCAGTGGAGCGCTGCACTAAACAGGATTTGGCAGGACCCAAGCTGCCCCCACTGTTGCTGCGCGAACGGGCGGCTTCTGGCGATCCGCTAAACATCGTAGGGTGGAAATAACAAGCTAGGCCTTACTAGTATATCTCACGAACTCTAACAGACTGAACTTGTAACGACTATAACTGCCCCAATATTATAACATTAAGCTACCAAAGTCACTATTATATGGGCGGAGCCTAAGGCAGACCATCCACTATATATATCATCACATCATCCCCAAAAAGTAATATAATATATGTAACCTATAATGTATAAAACAATGGCACAAAACATCTTTTTAAGTACTGCTGTTTTGTCAAATGTAATTTGATTCCACATTAAGACAAAAAAGACAATGCCAGTAAATTCATACTAAAATGTTTGCTAAAAGGAATAGAAACATATGTTTTATTATAATGAGATAGATATTACACATGTCTTACTAGTACTACTTTACAATATAGTCATCAGGGTGGCCAATCTCCCTGACCAAAAAGTTCACTCACATTTTAAAGTTTTTTCATTACTATGGTACCACATCAAAAAGATATATTTAATAGAAAATAAATATATTTGTATACAGCCTCCACCTCCCCCTTATAGTTGTACCGATCCACCCACTTCATTAAAAACAATTCATAAACAAGGACGCTTTTCTTCCCAAACTTAATTATTCAAAAAGTATGAGAAAAACAATGCCTGACATATTAAGTAGGTACAACGTAGATTCTTTTTCATTCTTTCAAATCTGACCCGGTTTATAATATAGGTTAAACACATTTACAGATCTGCCAACCTTTTAATAAGCGAAATCGGAACACTTGTATAATCTCCAGTCACGTATGGCGAGGCGAGCAACCGTGCCTCTAAATCCATATGTAGCGCTGGAAATTGTTGTGTTTTATAGCTATGATAATGAATCTAAAAAGCTTGGAATTGCTTTATATAAGAACTGTATAAAATGTAATAGTGCGAAGCTCGGAATTTTTTTACAGCATGAAAATGACAGAAAAGGCATATAAAAACTTTCAACAGTCAGAATTTAAAATTATTGATACATTTGCTTTAATATCGGGACACTTGACAAATCTGCATTTCCTGACCAGTGACCACCCTATGCATAGTAATATTTTTTTAGCAAGTACGGTAATGTAATTTGTTTAGAGTTATATTAAAATTAATGCAAGACTAGATCTTTTCGAAACATAAACAAAACAAGACATAAATATGAAAAATAGACTATTAAGTATATGCAGCTTATCTTTCATACAACATTTTTTGTTTAAAATAATAGTTCATGTATTTTCAACTATATATTGTTTCATTATCTCTGTGAAAAGTAACAAATCACGTAATGATGTCGGAAATATTATTCATTAAAGAATAAATATACATCATCTGTCTTTATTTGTACTTCAATTATAAATTAATAGAAAGCCTAAGTACTAACATCTGATAGTGATTTTGAATAGGATTCCAATTTAGAGAATATAATATGTGGACATCGTCCACAATATATAGTTACAGTAGTATAAACTTCATCAGATATTATTGAATTTTATTTTACAATTATTATAATATTGGTCATCAGATAAACTTACCCATTATTGAGTATAGAGTCCTTTGTCACTGTATATGTGGACGAATATTGATCATCCTTACCGGCTTCTGCCATTCTATGACAGTCTATTTGGCAATGAGAACGCAGACCTGCAACAGTGGTATGAATAGGCAATTAGATGGATAGAATTACGTAACTGTGAAGAGAGGTGGGAGCACGTTAAATATGTTACATTCAATAAGCAGTTAGTCATTAGAAATGGTTTGTATAAAATCATTTCTAGTGTAAAAAAGTTTTCTTCCGAATCAGAAGAAATTTGAAACATACTCTAATTATATTTTCACATAACTAGAGAAAACTTTTTGTTTGATTTAGTATAAAGACATCTATAATACATGATTCTCATGCAATGTGGACACAAATTATAGTGTTTTTGCTTATTTTGATTTTCATTTTAATCTTATAAGTGAAGATTTCATTTATAATTTATGACCTCAACAAAAAACATTAAAAAAATTTAATTGTATCACAAACTTGTGTTAATTTGGGAAATTAATTTTTTTTGTTAAATTACTAATGTCGATACCATTAAAATTATTTAATTTAAATAATAAACTTACACACCAGAACAATTTATATATTTAATATATACTAGAACAGTTGTAAATTATACCAATTGATATGTAAATCATAATCATAAAGTATACCACAAACTAAAAGTAATGCTGCGAACATTACATAGCCACTTAAAGACACGAAAATATTAATAATTTTCATTCTTGCAAACTAATAAAGAATATTACACCCATTTAAATGTTTGCTATAAAAGATATTATAGACAGCATGTACTAATTCTTATATAAACTTTTCCACTTGATTGTACAGAAGTCAAAAAAGTGGAAAATAACCATACTTCATAGTAAACATACATCAAATTCACTATAATGCTGACATGAACGAAAACACCATATATGCATTTATCTTAATTTTTATTTCAATTATATACTAACTATTGGAAAACACAAAAGTAATTTTATGATAACACTTTTATGAGTCAAAACAAGTAATTTTCCCAATATACTAATTCCTCATGAAATTTTGAGACAGAAAAAAATGCTTATTTTGAAAAATGTATATATGATGTTTTCCCTTTCATTGGGAACTTTTAAAATTATAGATATTGAACACATACTTCTAACAGTATAAATATGTGATTATACAGATGTAATCTAACCTCATCTAGTAATTAAATAATATCTATGAAGAGTTATAAAATTACAGAATACTAATTGGAGTTTTATTGTAGAATACCAGATATAAGTAAACAGAAAGTTTAAACAAATTAAATCACTGATAGTGAATATTTTCTGATTGGAATGGCTTAAAGCATTAACAAGTTTAATTAGAAGAAGACAAACAAAAATGTATGCATATGTCACCTGCATTCAACAGCTGATGTATATTTTAGGCTAAAATTTAAAAAAATATATATTACTAACTTATAGAGAAACTAATTGCAGAAAACATTCACAAGTAGTCATATGACAACATCTATTTTTTAAATTAGTATTTACCAGCATATGAAAATTAAACATAAAAAATATATTCTAGCCTATCTGGAGAATGACAATTTATGAAAATTTGTTACCAGTTTGTGTGTTATTTATTGGTTTAAGTTCTGTCATGAACATACAATATAAGACAAAAAAACTAATATAATAACCTGTTTTCTTAAAATATAATTAAAATTATGTTTTACATCAATAAAAATTAAAATATATTAGTTAGACAGTGGTTAATTTAACTATAATATGTTCTTGTTTCTTTGATGGAAAGGTATAACAAACAATACACATACAATTATTTAAAACACATTCCCTTATCGTTTTTGACATGTAAAAAAATTAGGCATCAAATTTTAACCATACAAAATTAATTTTCAAAACTCCTTGAGATACATTTATGATTGCAGTTAGAGGTATCTTTTATGTACGATTTTGTCCAAACTCACATTACATTGGTAAGCTTATTTTGTTTGTTTAAGGTATAGAGAAAGTGGCAGTCTTAACATATTATAATAAATAGTAGTGACACATTATTAATAATTTTGCTTAGTACAATTATGGCTACTAAAATGCTAAGTATTTTCATAAATAGTTTACATTATAGTTTTTGATTATAAAATTATGTATAATTAAGGTATTATATTACATCTTTTAAAATAATTGTCTGTAAAATGAAGATTATACATTTACATTTTAGAAAAGTATTCAAATAAAAAACAATGCAAGTAAAGCTTAGCTAAATAATTATATGTACAAAAATAATTATAATCAGTAAATAAAAATAGTAATTAATATTGCAGACTAACATTTTAACAATAGCATGTACATATGAATTGTGTAACCTTCCTAATGACCATATCAGGCATGTGATTTAGAAAGAATTAAAAATCTAGAAAATAATTAATGGTTACAAGTTATAAAGTTAAAAGTTTCAATGCATACTTGTTTTTAGCATGGAAAAAAGGTTCAATATATTTAAATATATGCAAAATCCAAACTTTAAAATACTACCTGTTCAAGGGATGATTTTGTTCTTGACCTTTATTTGACCTTGTGGTATTAATTAGTTTTTACATAAAAAATATTAATAGGATGGGAAGGTGGTGTGTGCTAGGAGGGTAGTTTTTATTATAATTATTACATATTTAGGAGAATTATGAGAATGGTCTGTTATATAAAATTCCAAATCAAATTGTGTTAGTTAATAAATCCTGTCAGATTTCTTATTGGCTAACAACTTTTGCATTGATTTTAATATTCTTATTGCAAGGAGACTGCTTATCATTTAAAGCATCATTACATGTTTCTTATAATAAATCAGTGATTAGCAAACCTAACCAATGAGGGGTAGTGGCACCCATAGGATATAAAAAAGCTATACACATTCATTCTATACATATCTGTATAGACACAAGTGTGCACACTCCCTATAGTGGGCACCAAAACAATATTATAGCATATATATAAATGACACCAAAATAACTTATTTCTAAATGTAGTTTCATGTACATATAAATATAAAAATGGTAATTCAACCATTTAATCAAATACAAGTTAAATTTTGCAATGTAAAAATCCTTCAAACTTCAATTTTTTAAATTAATTACAACTGGGATGTCTTGGTGAATGTGGAGCAGTACTAGGCTTGTAAGATGCTATCCTACACAGTGTTTGGTACAATGTATACTGTTGCTGCTCAATGTCTGTTCCATATATATGTGTGTGTGAAATTTAGGTATGCATTTGCTTTATAAATAAATTTTCTATGCCATAGTATTGATAATTCAAATGATATTTAAAAATCAAATAAAATTTGACATTTTTAAACATACAACTGAGACAAAAATGACCACCAATTTCTTTGAAGTTTAAAGAAAGGGGCAAACTTTATGCAGAGATGCCAATTTCTAAAAAATACTTTATATGGAAATGGCTGAGGGTGCCACTGATAGGGTAAAAAAGAGTAGGGAGGGGAGAGATAAGATGGAAGGGAAAGGGGAGAAAAAAGTGGATGGGGGAAGGATAGGTCTTCCAATTAGAAATTTCACAGGTTTGGTTCTGAAATATAATATTAATAAAAAATATACAAAATTATGAAAATATTTACATACTTAAATCATCATAAACTCATATCATAATTAGCTATATTTTACATATGTTTAGTAAAAAAATATATTTAAATCAAATAGCAAATAACAATGTTATTATATAATTATATTATATACATAATTATGTAATATACTGTGAAAAAAAAACTATAATCAGGCATTATAGGGCTTCATAAAAAATTTCAGTAAATTCATGTGATACTCTCAATCATAAAAGAATGGCACAAAAAATAATCCCCATAATTCTTTGAAAGTTGAATACACTTTGGGACTACTGTATAACTTTTTCTTATATTATCCCGAAAGCTTATTAAAGACATTGAATAGCAAAAAGAGAAATCAAGAATTTATACTGTTGATAAAAAAATGTTGCTGTAATGTGAACTAAATTTTATTGTTCTACTCTAAAATGGAAAAAACATCAAATAATAAAGAGTTCAATACTTTGTTTTATTAAACAACTTCACCTGCTTTCATGGAAATGTATACCTCACCTCCTATGGCTATGGTGGCTTAATTGTATTGCACATTTGTGCTGATCTCAGGTATAATGGAAATCAGCTCAAAATTTTCTGAATTTAGTGAATTTCTGGCATTCTATGGTGCCTGCAATACTTAACCCAAATATATTTAAGAATGGATTTATATTAAATTGGAATAATTTATATTAAATAGTGTATAATTTATTTTAGTAAATAAAAATCTAGTACTACATAAATTAATTTTTTTATTGTCATTAAGATTAACATTATTTAAAATATTTATGATAATAATATATTTTACATATACACAAAAATAGTATTATTATAAATTATACCAATATAAATATACTAATTATTTCATAAATTGTAAACAAAGAAATAAATAAGTTATTGTTCTTAGACTAATAAGAAGTGTCTATAACTCATTCATTCTAATAAATTATTTTTATGTTTTTAACAGAGATTTTATAATCACTACTAAAAGTTAAAAACCTCAATCCTGATAATGCAGGTTCATTCACGAATGCATACATAAATAATGTTTAACAATTGCAAGAACAAGTAAGGCAATGCATGGCATACAGAAAACAACATTGTCATCTCAACAAGTTCATGTGGCACCAGCTGCACAAGCAAGATCCCTTTGAGGTACTGCTCTTTCACTTATCTTTGAGCTTGTGATATCCATTCAAGTAGTGACCCATTAACCAATACTGTTACCATAACAGCATTAGCTATTACTGTGATAATAGTATATTTTTATATAATTTTGTTCATAATCATTTTGAATAATTTTCAAATGAATAAAACTTCAAACTCTAAAAAAAATATTTTACTGGATCCCTTTGGCTTTGGCTTTACCTTGTAAAAAATATATTTTCATAAAGTAATTAATTTGATAATTCTTAAAAATTATTATGAATTAACAAAATGAATCATGATATAAAAATATAGTGTTGTCACAGTGTCATTAATGCTGTCATGACTCATGGTAACAGTATTGGTTAATGAGTCACTACTCGGCTGGATACCACAAGCTCAAGTAAAAGAGCAGCACTTCCAAAGGACTAGCTGTTGAAATTGAGGTTTCTCAAAATATTTTAGGACCCACATTCTTAGGCCAGGGAGTGCCATTCTATGACCATACTAGTTACACTTTCAGTTATAGTCCATTCCCATGGCATAATTCAAATTTCAATTTGAAGCATTAAAATATTCTCTTAAAGTCTAAACTAAACTGTTTGTGGTAATCTACTTTGTTTTTTATGATAGTACTTCCATTAAAATTGATACAGTGATTGTGAGTACTTGAATACATAAAATTATACTTAATAAGTTAATTTATTAAAATTAAACATTTTCAGACAGCAGTATATGGCACTCTGAGAAATTAGCACATTATCAGACATTGACATTGATTACAATTTAAACAAAGATTATGCACCTATGAGTCAAATTATTTTATCAGAAAGTAGGAATTAAAATTCAAAATATATTGAATTATGTCTATGACTATATATAATAATAGACAATAATTATTTATATTAATCATAGACATACTACAAATATAATAAATGTTTGATAAATATACGATTATGAACCCATGAGTCAAATTATTTAATTAGAAAGTAGGAATTAAAATTCGAAATATATTGAAATATGTTTATGACTATATTATAATATATAATAATTATTGATATTAATCATAGACACAAATATAATAAATGTTGGCAAAACGACTGTCAAAAGTATAGCATATTAGCATGTATAAACGAATGATTAATCTGTACATAAATATAATGAACGTTATATATACATATATTTCAAAAGTATTTACAAAGAAATGATACGTAATGGTATTAAATATAAAAATAATAAAATAATTCATTTCCCTTTCTTACATAAACTTCGTAGCGCCAATAATTTGAAAAAGTACAACTAAATTTTTATTAGCATTGCGATAAATAATTAATATTATTTTAAAATACTTGTTTTTAAAAGAAACTATAGCGGTTATTAAGAAACGTCGTTGGTTTACTACATTTTTAAGACAGACACAAGAATCAAAAGCAAATACGTAAGCTAATCTATGAGATACGGCGTAGACCACGTGAAGATATAAACTAGATGCAACCAGAAATTACATAAGAACAGGCAGTATTTCAAAAAGGTCGGGTTACTCTAGACTAAATTGCAAATATCAGATAGATCATATAAAAATTGAAGGAGAATATATTGTGACTCTATTGTATGTTTACGTTTATCGACTACTCGAACACACAAATTATGGACAAAAATGACTAAAATGGGCTTTCTAAAATAATCATTTCATCTTGCAGCGCATCTCATGATTATAGGGATCTCGGTATAGGCGAACGGACGTTCACCAATTTGAGATACTTATATTATCAGAATCTAAAGACGAGCCAAAAATTTGACAACAAATGATAATGATGCTATAGCGAGAAAGTCAACTTATATCTCAATGTGTAGGGAATACGGGACAAACTAGTCGAAGTGTTGCTGAACGATCGGCTGGACACCGCTCATAAATATTAAGGCTGGCTTTAAGCACATCGAAATCGCAGAACATTTAACCTTCCGGGCCATTCTGTGGGTGATATGATTATTACTATTGTGCAGAGTAATATAAAATATGATTACTACATTAATCCTCTTCATACATTGTGTCCAACTGTATTGAAGAACCGCCGCTACGAGGAACTAGCAAATAATTTATATGACTCATTTTAATTCTTGTTATAGATTTTATCTAAATTTAATTACGTGAATCTATGTTTTTGATTGATGACATTTTGAAATACTAATATGTTTTTTAATTTAATTGTTTAATATTAAATAAATATTTGTATAATTTGTAATTGATACGTTTGCATTAATCTTGCACTATTTTTATTACATTCATATCGATAAATATTATAATTTATTTACGTAAAATATTTAAATGAAATATTGAAACTAAGGAAGACTTAATAAATAAGCCGAAACTACTTTTTCAACTACATTTCATTTTTTGAATTTCACTACTATTTTACATATTAGTTATTACTACTTAGCTACAAACAGCATAAAAACACATAACAAAAATATATAAAAAAGAATGGAAAATAATAAGTACTAAATTGAGATTTCATCACCTTATCATTTCAATTGTGTAATCTACTTCAAATTGAAAAATTAAACATGAGCTGTATTTGTCGTATATTTATTTGATGCGAAAGCGTATCGATATATTTGCAGCAAATCGCTTCTTCGGATGACATTTATAGAAATAATTGACAATAGACTAGTGAACGATTGAAAATCAATATTATATACTTTAAAAGTGTCTCGTTATATTTATATAAATAAAGAATTGCTAACTTTGTTGTAGTTTACATCGTTCCTACGCACCCCGTCTATCAACTTCCAAGACCGTGTTAACATTTTATATCAATATAACATGATTTTCACATACGCGCATACTACGGCATAATATATTTGTTAACACAATTATTTGGAATTAATTTTCCGCTACAGTTGTTCTTTAAATTTGCATATTTATTACTGTAATATTTTTTTTCTAATCCAGCTAATAACTTTCACAATAAAAAACATCACAATAAGCTATTGGTTGATTCTAAAATACTCGTATAAAATGCAATTACGTACATGTACGTACAATTACGTACATAAAATATTACCCATATTTTTGAACACATTTAAAAATAGCATTACATTTCAATTTTGCTACCAATACTAATAGCCGTTGTATGTCTGTGTGTCTAATCCTTGAGATGTAGTAGATCCCAAAAGTGACCAGCCTCTAACAAGGAGTTGACTTTTTCCTTGCGCCAACTAGGTTCTTAGAAAATGGGTTTCTAAACATTTTAAACTTGGCATAAGGAACCAGGGGCACCGAAAGAATTGCAATGGGATATACAGGCATTGATTTATTATTGAACGTAATGTTGATATAATTTGGCCAAAAAATTCGATAATTTGCATTTTTTAGGATTTTACAACCTTTAAATGAACACTTAAAATTTATGAGTGCTTTTAGATGTGCGAAGTATGGCGGACCAGAGGGTTCAGTGTGGAAATCTCTAAGATTTCCAATTTAAACGAGATATACCTTGCAGACCTCGACGTCTGCAAGGTTTACCTCGTTTACCTCGAAGTCTGCAAGGTTTACCTCGTTTACCTCGAAGTCTGCAAGGTCTTCAATTGTATATCGTCTAAATTGTATATCTTAAAGATATACAAATTATATACTGACATCTGCTGCAGAGCATTTTGGCGTGATTTCCTTGGCACCCCTTACTCCTTAGGCACCCCTGTTATGTCTCTCTGAGTCTGGCAGTCTCAGCGCTCGTTCTGTGCTGTCTGTTCATCCGTTGCTTCACATACACGATGAACATCCCATCAATACTGACCAGATTGTAAATATATATTCTTGTTTGCATCCTAGACGTTCGGAATTCTATTCTTTGATGAAGCCTTGATTAAACATTTGTGCCACAATTAAACAATTAAGAATGCGACTTTCGTAATTCCGTGATCTGTCTCATTACCTATATATTTGGAATCACGATGTTTAAGACGTTTGTGCACATAAATTATATTTTAATTCATTTTCCTAGTTTATGTAGTATCAATGAAAACACAAAATCTATTTTATATTTATAACTATAGTTATTAATCTTTTAAATTATAGCGTGTCGGTACCCTTTCAAATTTTCCTACATTAAATTAAGGGGGTTGCATTGGTTTAGACACTTAAATATTATACATAACCATTGCATACTATAACATACTGACTCGAGGATTATTATTGCTGGCCTTATAGTTAGTATTAGGTATCCGCTGGCCTCACGTTTGCAAAGGTAGAATAATTACTTAAAATACTTCCGTAAAAAAACTCATGATTTGATCATTCATTAAAATCCGTGAGATATGTCTCAGATGTCTGGAAATGCATTCTAAGACCATAACATTTAATTTACCCTACCCTACCCTACCCTACCCTACCCTACCCTACCCTACCCTACCCTACCCTACCCTACCCTACCCTACCCTACCCT
>JAUZND010002629.1:0-12744 GCA_034780555.1 Coelogynopora nodosa
TATTACAACCCCCGATTATTTCTTTTCTTTAAATTGATGGACCCACTCGATTATTACAACCCCCCCGCTTATTTGGCACGCCAGAGTACTTAACTTGAAACTTTATACTCCATAATATATTTTCACTATATTTTTTCGTATCTACATAATAAATAGCATACACTTGTCGCTAAATATTGTGAGGTTGTCAATCCTATGATTAGAGAACATTTTATTATTTATTTTAAATCCCATAACAACAAAGTTAAATGCTGGTGGGTCAGCTTGATCCACTCTCCCTTATAAAAAATTGGCTTTCAAAAGCGACTGTTGTTGGTGGGTTAAATGCAGGTAAGTAACTTCTTGAGTAAGAGACCCAAAAAGAGCAACATTGATTTGCCAATCCTTTTCATCCTTTTACTGACCTTATTTACATTTCATGAAGTATGTATGTTTAATTATATTTTTCTTTTAAAAGTATTGTTTAATTTGAATTATAATATGCAAATGGTAAATATAAACGCCAATATATATTTACGTTTTTATAAAGTAAAACGTAGAACAAATAATTGTGTTTCACTCAGTAATTATTTCAGTCAACACATCACACAATGTGTAAATATGTAATTTGAGAAATCAAAATAATTACAATTTATAGAATCGGATTCAGAATGTCGAATATAGTACACATAGACTTCCATACACTTCCACATAGCTAAATTGTTTCCAAGTCAAATAGTAAACCATTTTCCATGCCGGACGAGCGCCTCATATGTCATATATATTATCCGTACCAACATATATGACATGTGTCTTCTATTTATAAGATATTATTTTATCTAATTCATTGGAACAGTTAGTGGATATCTTACAGCCATCAAAAGAATGTCCAATATTACCCGCCCAAATAAACCTAGACGCACTGCACTCGCAGTATTGATATTTATAACATTTCAATGCAACTAGTTTGTTATAGTTCAGGTTTTAAGGTTTTAAATGTACATGGTTGACAAAATGTATACGTTGTTTCATGATAAATATGGAATATATACTTAAGGTTTCGAGTTCACCATAATGATATTAATACAATTTACTTATATATACTGCTTACTATATATGCGTTTAGTGTGAAAATATTAAAGTCATAAGTATAACCCATTTCGTATACGAAGATGGGCGAATTGCTTTGCGAAAACGGAAATTGAGCCATTTTCGTTCAGAAAATGTATCAATACACGTATAAACCGAAACCTTTTTTGATATAAATCACGTTATATTAATTTCCGTATTTATATTGTCAGTTTGAACTGCTAGTATAGTAAAAAGGTAAAAAGCTATAAATTATTTGGAAAAGGTAAAACCAATAATTAGGTTCGTTATTCCTTTATCGATACATTTTTTGAATCCGTTATAGTGATCCAGTCTGAACCAGTCTGAACCGGTCTGATCTTCCAATATAAATAAACATTAATTAATGCTTGTTGACATTTTACTAAGTTACTTAATTGGACATTTTGGTTACATATACTCCATATTGTACACTGAGAAGTGATATTGATAAATTTAATATAGCCTATGTTTTAAATAATAATGTTAAATTTGTAGTCTTTATATTAAAATGAAGTATTTGTATATTGTTACACAAAATTATATGTAACTTAGTAAAGTTATTCTTTAATAATACATTACTTGGATTGTTCTAAAGACAATATAACCTGTGTCAATGATTTTAAATAATATTTATCATCACATTTATCATCAGTAGTTTTGTTTTAGACGAGATTGTACCGATCTAGAATCTTCTCTATAAGGTGGCCTCTGTTATTTTTAAAAGTAAGCATAGGCCTACGTATAATATAATATATAATAATACAATATGGGACAGTTTATAAATATACTGCTTATATTTATTGATTAACACTTAATTAATTATGCATCATGGTCATGCATCACTGATCATAATTCTAGCAGATGTTATACAATGATAACTATAAAATAAACCTCATATGATGAAAATATGTTTAACCGAAATTTATAACAATACAAAAAAATGTATAGAACATTTAAATAACAAAAATAAAGTTAGATTCAATGCAATGAATATAAAGAAATAAAACGCAGGAACATAAACTTAAAAAAAAAAGACATTGCAAAAAGTAATACATACAGTATTAGTAATGTTAATATATGTATATTAATATTAGGTGTAATAATTGTATTTGACATATGCGTGATAGTAAAAGTAAAAATTAATATTTAAGTGCATAAATAATTCAGAAACGACAAATATTTATATTATATAATAAGTGAACATCTAACTATAAAATAGTTATAGGCTATTTTAGATAGGGAACACAAGAACTATACAGTGAATCAAGGTAAACATGGCTGGCAGTTCAGATGAGATGAATCTAGTATATATTTTAAGAATAACTGTTTGTATATACATAAAGTAAATAATCTGTCAAAATGAACATTTAATGCTAGCGTTTACTTAATGTCAGCAATTATTAATAGGTTAGATATAAGGCGTAGTTATAATTTTTTTCGATATATTTGAAAGGCGATTAAATTCACATATAGTAACAATAATTGATCCGGTCTTAAAGAAAATGTGTATGTATAATAAGGTATGATATCTCGCATCAACATAATCTCGAAGCATAATGATATCCCAAACTACGTTCCTGCAAACTTATATTAAATTCTTAATCAAAATTAATCAAAATAAATACAGTATTTCTATTTACATTATTGAAAATGATGTAACAACTAAAATGCACTTTATAGTCTGAAACAAATATAACGAATACAAAAATGATGCTAATTATTCTTACATGTAGGAACAAAATCCTTGTGACTATGTCGGTTACAAAATTAATTAATGCCAATTTCATAGACATGTGTCTATAAAAATGTGACCTTATTTATCGTTTAAAAGGGCAAGCAAATAATATAATGTATTCTGCAAAAAACGTTTAGAAACTTGTTAGTATATATATATTATAGGCATCATATATATATATATGTATATTAAAATATGTGATTTTTATAAAATGTTATAATATCATTGTGTCAAAATGTGTCAATTGGTAATCCAAAAATAATTATTTTATTTAAAACACATAAAAAATTATCGTTTAAAACAGAATTTGAATATATTTATTACTGTATTCAACCTGAATAATTTATACTTTCTTTTCATTTTATAACGAACGACTATTTTTTATGAAAAGTTTTTCATTATCGGTTTTCAAGGATGTTTGTAAATTTCATAAAATATTGTTCCTCCCATTTATAAAAAAGAAGCAACTAATTGATAACACGTGTCCATCAGAAAAAGGGAAAACTAATTTATTATGTTTTGCTATGTTGGAAAATGTGTATCAAATGAAAACTTGATTATACTGTTAAAAAAATGTACTCTGTTGAGAATAAGTGCAATACATTTATGATATATTGGTATTTTAGGAAGAAGGGCATTAAATGAATTCATAAAATGTTTGTAATATAGATATTTATCTATAATTTAAAAAGGAATTTTCCTTATTTAATTATTTATCATTAAAAAAATATTATTAAATAATAAAAATGTAAATGATAGTGTAATGATAATCAAATAATTATGACACGAATTAAATATATTTATTATATTTATCTATATTTCAGTTTTGCATTTAAAGTGTAAAATCTTACAGTATTTTATAATAATATATATTGTATAGTCTAATTAGGTGTATCAATTTTTTATAAATAATGATTGTGTTTTTAAAATATTTTATATTCGATATAGTTTTAAGATAAACTAAAGTACTACATTGTTATCATTTTGATGTTTTAAAATAATTTACTTTTAAATTTCTAATATTGGTCTATTAGAAATGGTTGTAAATAAAACAAATAATTGTCCTAAAAAATAGTTTTGATATGTTAGCCGGTAATGAAATAATTAACAAATAGTTAAAGTTAGATATTTCCCTTATTAGATATTTTACAATAATAATAATAAAGGCTTTATTCAAAAATGGCAAACGCATAATACGCCTCGTTAAACATCGCTAAATGTTAATTGATAAATAACTTAAATATATTTGATCTAATCCATTTCTATTAAGTTCTCAGTCATGAACGGACAATTTAACATTCCCGATTTGTACTAGTAAGAATCACATAATATACTGTAATTTTTAATATATTTTTCTCAATACCTAAATTTGGGGAGTATTTTATACATAAAGCAATATATATTTTCATAATTAATATGTTATTTCTTAGTAACCGATTTTTTTATCGCGAAAATATAATTTTCCAATTTTCGTAAAGCTGAATTGAAGTTAATCCAAATATGAAAAAATATGTTATTTCAGGTTAATTTTATAACATAAATCTAGAATATGTTTCTTGACTATAATCTAGAAATAAGTTATTTTTAAAACTTAATATTATTGTAAAATGTTGATTTAAATATTTTTTATAAGTAGCTAATTTTTAGAGTCCATTAACGTGAACTTTAGGGAGTGTCAGATCAAAAACTATGTTGTCAATATGTCATGCACAAAATGTCGTTTACCGGTTTCAGATTTCAAATTGAGTGCGGTGGAATTGTTTGGAGACCCCCCAAAGTCTGTTAAGGGTCTCTTAAATTAATAAATACTTAATAACATTACATTAATAAAATTATATCAACTTTTGAAAGCTGTTAAAAGCCAAACGGACGGAAACGTTTGTAAACACCCTCGAATCAGCATGATTATAATTGCAGGATTACAGGTCTTGTTAAGAAGTGATTTGTGTCTTGTCATGTATACACTTAATAAGGTAATAAGCTAACAGTAATAAGCTAATAAGGTAATATTAATATATAAAAGGTAATAAGCTATAGTGTTTCCTTTTGACTGTTTAATGCGTGTGAGACGGTTTTAATTAAATAATCTGAAAGTTTTAATGACCTCACAAGAATATATATATACATCAAAAGTTTGGTCAAAAAATCTGCGGGAGACCTTTTAGTTGGTAATAAATCAAGGATAGATCACATCTGGGAAAGGGTAGCAATTGATCCGAAGCAAAGACATCACATCAATTATTTATACTTTTAATTTTTTTCCATGATTAAGACCATGCGCTTAATGACTCGTGTGCAATATCTATATTTTTAATATAAATTTTTTCTTCTATTGGTCACCTTTATTGGAGTAATAAGTGTAAATTACTTTCCATATTATAATATATTATATTATAATTACTGTAAACAAAATGTTTTTATACCTTAAGAATAGCTTGCACATTTTCTTTAAAAATCATAATATTATGCTTAATTAATGAATATGGTGTTTACAAGTATATTCGTTTAAATAAAAAGTATGTTCCATACTATTATCTACAGTTAATAAATCAATTTTGTACATATATAAATCTTAAGACTATATATGTATTTCTAAGGATATATATACTATTCTACAAATGTTATGTATTATTTGTGAATAAAAAAGAATAGGCTATATGGCTGTAATTTAATTTTTGTTACTATGAATAAAATTAAACAAATTCTAACAGCTTTGTGTTCATAAATATATTACTGTGTTTAATATTACCTTTTATTTTTTGCGCTTATGCATCTTATTTAGAATGTTATTGTCGCATAATTAATGTATTTCTGGCGTATTTGTCACAAATATGTAATCTAAAAGGAATCACTAAAAATATGTATATATAATAAATATAACGATTTTTAATATATATATATTGCTTCTGTTGACAGGATATATATATGTATTTATTTGCCAATGTTTTGCAAAAAACTATATATTATACATACAGTACAAAATTGTGTCACTGATATTTGATATTATTTGAAATATCATCATTTGAAAAGAATTTTATAATAAATAACAGTGAGGTTGCAATTTAAAGCTATGGAAACTAATATATAAAACTACTCAAACAAGTATACGAAAATAATTAATTATACACTTTTTAATTATTTTTTAATATTGTATATAGCTTGTTTTATGTCATTAAATATTATTTTTACATAAATACATTTTTTAATAATTACCGCTGTAGATACTTTTCTTTTTTAAAATAAATCTATGCTTTCTCTCTCAATTATGGAAACATTTTATATATGTCATATGACATGAAAAGCATACAGACAACTGTATTCTATAAGAATTACAGATTTCTCGCGCACATTTTGGCCACATGTGTAACATTAGTTGGTTACCGACTAACGAAATTTGTCCTCCAAGGAAATCTACTCTGAGGACACCCAATGGAACTGAGTAGGTCAACTGATTCCATGATGTTTCCATACAGTCCAACATAAAATCAGTTTGCGAACAGTTATCCGCTGATAAATGGTGATTGCATAAAATGATCAGTATTGAACATTCTGCAAAGAAAATAGAAGAATATTATTGACATATATTTATTACTATCATTGTTAATTTTAGCTATATTATTATAATTATTATTATGCATTGTGTCAAAATACTAATATGTATATGTATTTGTATATCGACATAAAGCAGGTGTCCCGCGCATGAACAAACACAGTTTGACTGATAGAGTTCACTATTTTTTGTTCTTTAGGATCAAATGATAACGATGAAGGTGTTCAAGACGTGTCACAGTCGATTATCTGGCAAAAACAAAAGAATTATATATTAATTTTACATACAAAGAGGGCATGAGTGTGATGGTATCGCTTTGTGCTTATTCATCATTCTCTTGAATGGTAATGAAGTATTAACAATTGTTATTGATAATATGTTTATAGTTATGTATATCTATCCAATGTCGCATTTAATGTTTCATAATAATTGTTAATGATCAAAAAGGGCTCAGTAGGAATTATATTTAACAGAATATATATATGGTACAAGTACTAAAAAAAACATCAGACATTATTCTTAAATGAAATCGATATTATTTTATATATTCTTTTAAGCGATATTAATCGAATAAAATAACTCATTTGCCTGTTTTAATTGGTGTTTGAATTAATATAACATTTAGATAATGGAAAGTTGGAATATTAAAAAAATAAAAAATAATTTTCTCCAGAAAATAATATTAATATAATATGATATTTATATAGAATAAAAGTTAAATACACCATAACATTAAAATAATTCCAAACCTATTCTTCACCATCGTTTTTTATAATCCTCGTTCAAATAATGTATGTCTATGAATTAATTGTTCATTTCACATAAAAAAATATAATAATTGTTTTATATTTATGTAGAATTCTATCAAATACAACATAGTATATTATATGGTTTGTATTGTTAATATATTTGGCATTATTTTAAAAACAATGAATTTCAATGGTTTAACATGTGTGGGTTTTATAAAAAAGGAAAAACAATATAATAAAATATATTTTGATATTTTTTCTTATCAAATAATTATACTTTTAAGTATATTTTAATATAAATATAATATAATATAAATTTAAATATACTTTTAATTATACTTATGTAATTAAATTTAAGAAATAAATAATTTTGTTAATTAAACATTTTTAACTTGCGAATTGTTAACGAATTCGGTGAAATTTTTGTTTATATACAAAGGAACTGTATACACGATCTACATCTTTCATTAGACTAAGTAGAAAATTATATTTGATGAAGATACACAGGATAGTATGTGTTCGTGACAGAATAATAATAATTGAAAAAAATGCTATCAGGTTTCAATTTAATCCGAAAGATTAAGAATAATTCTAAAATGAAAAGAATGCATTTCGTTAGCATTTATTCCGTTGTATCATAATAACATATTGACACTATTAGCTGTATCAGGTGTATTTACCTTTTATAAATAATTTGATTTTCGTAACTTTACACATTATATAAAATATATAAATAAAAAATATATAATTACAATTATTTTCTATACAAATGTGAGATGTCTCTTTATTTATAAAAATAAATGCATAAACAACTCATCTGAAATGTTATCATGTGTAACTTGTTTTGACTAAGAACGCATTTTTTAATCGTTTCAGATGTTTGATGGACATACAATCTATATGAAAAACAAATCAATGGAGATTTTTGTTTGTCGAATAAAAAAATAACAGCCAAACACAATTACTGTCTTGATTGACGAACTGGAAACAAAATTGATGAATTATTAGTAGACTGAACTTTGAGCCACGATATATTATTTTATATCTGAAACTATAGTGCATTAAATTGAACTATATTGTTTTGAATTATATTTATAAAATTTCTATGTTTTAATGTTATCTATGTTTTTTGTAATTGAAAAAATTGAACTAAATACTTTATCGAGTTGAACCACGGTGATTTCTACAACTACAATTTTTAATTTTTTAATATATTTTTTAATGTTACAATATAAATTGAGTTAGTTTTACGTTATTATTTTATGATTTTAGATTCTGCCCAAATAGCGACTATATTATTATAAGGCGAAAAACTATAATTATTAATTGGTTAAAAGTTGCCTTTTAAATAAACAATACATATCCATATGCAAAGAAATAAGTAACATTTCAAATTATCATATATTTAATATTTCAATATAAATTAAATTTACATTCTTATATTATTAAGAATATATCCAACTGAAATCACCTGAATTATAACAGGTGAAATTGGCGATATTTATGAATAATTTTATTCACATATAAACATAATATATATATATATGTAAATGAAATAAGATGTCATTATTGATTGTAAATCATATTTGAACACTGTAAAATTGTGAATTTTGATAAGGATGATTTTCTTAATTTTTAGGTACCTCCTTAATTTGCAATTTGAATGATTTTTATTCACATTTTGAAAAATTGTCGAAATCTTCAGATTTAATACCAAACATTGACACATTTATTGAACCATAATATATTACATAGCATACTATAACATTGAATAAATGCCTTCTGAAATAAAATGTATTTTGCTATGTATATATTTTTGAAAGAGTATTGCAAATAAACTCAAAATATATATTAATTTTCATATTTTTAAACTGAACCGCCAAGTATTAAAAAAAATATATAGCTTATAACTTATATATTCATAAAATCGTCGTACATATATTTTTTCAATCACTGTATTTTATAATATATTCCATAATAACGTTCAATTTAAGTACAACTGTTTTTATTTAAAGTACTAAATTGTTATATTTTAAACGCAATAATTAAGAATAATACTACTAAAATATCATTAAGTAAAAGTTAATCTGGTGACAAACTATTATAAGCAAGAATATGACAAAGAAATCAACTTTTTAAGAATTGATTTTGATAGTATCTTCAGCAATCTGGTTTGTAGTATACTGTCGCAGTGGAATATTCTCCGCTAACAGTCTCCTATGCAATCTCGTAACACTCCTTAAAGACAGCCCCGCAATGGAGGCCGTCGGACCAGTGATGCTCTGTCCAGTAGACTGCGGGAGAGGTCGACCACAGAAGGGCATCAGATTGAGTAAGTGACTACGAAATTTTTGATTGAAGCTGACATATATGAAGAAGTGGATATCCGAGTTAAATGCCAACAAGGTGTCAGTGATTTCGCGTATACCTTTAATAATACTGGCCCCCTCTTCGTGATATCCCCAACCAAGTACAGAAATAATGGCGTCGGGAGTGCTTAAAAGTATGAAGGCGGCAACAATAACAAAAAGCATTCGCGTCAGATGGTGACGAGCAAGAATACGCTTGTTGGCCCTCGGAGCGTACAAAACAGTGATAATGCGCAAGTTAAGTAGCATCAAAAGGCAAAGCGGAAGTAAGGATTGAATGCAGCCTTGAAACGCGGAAAAGAAAAGCCGCCAGTTCGGGTTGGACCACATAGCGTTGGGTATCAAGTGAATCGTTGAGTTCTCCGAGCAACCGCTCGGCCAGAGAAAATTACTTTCGTTCGAGCGACAAATCGCCCGATAGCGGAATGCACACGGTGACGTGAGAATGAGCAGGACTAGATACAGGATGATACAATGAGTTCGCGCTGTGCTGCTGTTAAGTCGCCCATGAACACGTCGTGGATAGACGACCATTAGGAATCGTTCTATAGTGACCAGTACGGTGAGCCAAGCAGTTACCGTTGAGAGATACTGGGAGAGATAATAGCCGCCGGGGTAGTACACTGTGTAGAGGTGTCGCCCAGTTTGAAAGTACTTAAGTAAAACTGCTGGGAAATAAACTAGATCGTTGATCAGCTTCACGAGGTCGCCCAGTGCCAGGGCTGTGAGATAGGCATTTGTACTCGACTGCATCGCTGACCGCCGAAACACGGCCAGGCAGAGGCAATTGCAGAATATGCCCAAAATGCAAATAATCGGATAGCAGATAGTTCCGGTTATAAATTGGGCTGTAGCGGCAAATTCCGTATATTCTGAAGTCGAGTTCCTATCTAGAAAGGATTTATTCATTTTGAGTTTGTGAAGCATAAGGTCGTCAACATACCATGCTGTCGCCGGTTTGCTCATTGCAGTGAGTCAACTGTAAATGTATGAAACAAGAAATTTCCATTTGTGCTAATAGAAAAAAATATTCTACTATCTATGACATACAATTTATGGAGACATTTAACACATTCTCATTAACCAAATAAAATTTTGTTAGGAAGCTGAATTATCGAAATTCATTTTTGATTGGATTTTTGGTTTATCCAATAAAATAACTGTATTAATTTAACAGTAACTTGGATTGCAACGGGTAAAATTTATACTTATTATAATAAATGAATATGTAAAATTTATAAATAAATATTAGTATAAAAATATTATATTATATATTACGTCGATTTTTCAATTAGTAACTTTCTGTTAGTAGCTTAAAAAGATAAGTAAAATTCTTAATCATCAATAATTTAAACAGAAGTAATTATCACCTGGTATAAAACTTTTAACTGGTATATATAATTTGAATAACATTTCTTCTTACGTATAACGATGGAAATGTCGTCAACGTTGCTAATTCATTTATTATCTTAACTTATATTAAATGAACATTTATTAATTAATTATAAAAATTATATATTTTTACTTATAAACCTAACTTAAATGTAATTTATTAATTATTAATATACAGAAGATTTTTTGTATTCGTTCAAAACGAATCACTATTTGTACTAGACTATTAAAATATGTGATTGTAGTATTTTGCTTTTTAAATCAAAACATTTATATAAAGACCAGTTTGAATTAAAGCGTTTGAATAAAAGTTTGACCTAGCCTATACTACTTATTACCTGCGTGACATAAACCTACGACATCTTTTCTTCCACCTCCCAATTTTTTCCATCCACTTTTCCTTTTTCTCCCTTACAATTTCCCTCCCTCATTCCTTTTTCTCAATTTAAGAAATGACACTTCTTTCCTCCTGACCCCTCCCCCCCTACTCTTTTACAGGTATGCTCATTACCTCAACATAGCAATCGGTACATGAACCCACTAATCACCACAGGGCAAGACATTAGATCATCAACTACTGTAGGGGTGTCTTACTTATTATTAGTTAATATTCTTACGTTAATATTCTGTAGTATTCGGCCATGTGTGCAATAAAGCACCTAAAGAAGGACGTTGCAAACAGTGAAAAATTTTTTTTTTACTATTGTAGCAAATGTAATGTGAAATTACATCAAAAGTGTTTTTTTGTGTTTCACAACAACAATTAACATTCCTCCATAACTGCTTTTATAAAAAAATTATCACGAATTTTGTGTCTATATTCTGCCAATGTTCGTAAAAACGAACATGAATTTTGTATGTATATTCCGCCAATGTTCGTAAAAACAAACACACAAAATGTAGGTGTATTATATTCTATATATATATTCAGATTATAATTACATTTTTGTATTTAAATGTTTTTTTTCTTCATCTATATAGGGATGTGGTGAATGTAGATTTTGTAGAAAAAACAGCATTTTCGACAGCTGTAATTTATTTAAAAAAATGCTATGCCATTAGCAGTGTATATATAGTAACTAAATAAAACAAGCATGTTGCGCGTTTTTTATCAAATCTCTTTTGTGCCTACAACTGTTTTACAAACTCTAACTATATATATTTCTAAAAGGTTTTAATTGTTAGTTTATTTGGTGTTTGTATACATTTTAAGGAGATTGTCTGTTTATCTCGTATTATTTTTAGATTTCCTACTTTTTGTGGTAAGTTAGCAAGAAGCTAAAATTTGATATATAATATATATCCCATACTAAACTTATATCTTATAAATAATGGAAATGAACTTTGTTAAATTATTGCTGGCTGATCTCTAAATGTAAAATGCATTATTGATTATATATATGGTGACGAAATGTGTTTAAAATAATATGCAGTTGCGTATTGCAAAAGTGAACGTTTGAAAATAATATCAGTTTATGTATATAGGCTGATACAATATTTTTCACTTATGTGAAAACTTGGATTTGTTTTATATCATTTTTAATTTAGTGACGTTATAGATAGAATAATATAATTGTGTGACCTGTTATATAATTATATGCTTCAATTTTAATATACAAATCCCAAAATATGCAATCACTTCTGATCAATAGTATTTTATAAGTACGACATTACGAATTATATGAACCCCCGTTTCCCATTAAGTGGAAGTCACCTTTAAATAGTTAAAAATGATGCTCAAAATCTTCATCAATGGTGGTGTTTAGTGTGTTATTATATTAACTATAATATGAGAAATCATACTGTCTGTCACTATAGATTAAACAAGAACAGAAAATAAAAACATAAAATTAAAAATCA
>JAUZND010002630.1:0-11794 GCA_034780555.1 Coelogynopora nodosa
TACAATAAAAAAAATGAGGGTATTTTGCCCTTTTTGCTGATAGCCGCGGCAATTATAAATGCCTTCCGTCGCCACTGCACCTATACATATGCAATATTCACTATATTGGCATAGCATGTATACTCTCAGATTTGTTTTGATATTAAATATTTTACACGTTCTAGATACATGAAAAAAAACATGATACTAAAAATATATTGTTTTAATAATGCAGTACAATATGTAAGTATAGGTGCAAGGTTTGAGCATTTTTAGGAAAATATTGTGAATTTGACATATACCTATTGTTTTTTTGTGTGCTACTTTATAAGAATAACCACACCAATCTAATTTATTTTGTATTGTCTCTGCCATCAAATAAACATAATACACAATAAAATTGGCTAAATTAACTAAATTGGTTCATTATGAACTGCATTATAAAAATATAGATTGTAATGTAATTTATTGTTTACGAAAACACAGCTCATGTCGGGACTTAATCATTTTCGGTTTTTTACTGCGGCTAACTTTTTTTCTTGCTATTTCATCAATTAAATCAATATTATTATATTGACGAGTCGATTATATTCTGAGTCCCGACATTACCTGAATTTTTGTCCGAATTCTGTGTATACTGAGTCCCGATACTAAGGGATATTTTGCATATTTAGAGAATAGTAGAACTAAATATAATTGATTATAAATATATATAAAAAATAACCTTGCATGTCGGGATTCCATAATATATGTAGAGATTTTGTATTTTTTGTTCATATTATGTTGCATGATAATTTTTTTTATATCTTTTTTTTTATGGCAAATGATTTACCGAAAACACAGCTATTGTCGGGACTCAATCGTTTTCATATTTTAATTATATATATTATCATCCATTCCTATTGGTAAATGTTTTCTATAGTAGGTATTTTGTAAGAATTCTTCTAATGAATTTTTTATATAGAATGCATCTTATATAAAATGACTCTTTCCTTATTTTCAGCTAGTCGAAAACAACACCTGAAGTTAAATTGTGTAAGTATACATTTATTAATTACAGTTTTTGTAACAAATATATTACATAACTCTGCATTGTTCACTATATTGACATATCATATACTTACATATTTTTCAAGTAATTTTATTTAAATATGTTTTGATAATAATTATTCTACCCGTTCTAAATTAAAATACTAAAAACATTATTGAATGTATATTAAAAAAATATATTGTTTCAATAATGCAGTGCAATATGCAAGTATAGGTGCAAAGTTGGTATGAAGTATTCTTAAGAAAATAGTATGATTACGACATATAATTTTGTGTGTGCTATATTTCATAAGAACAACAGCATTAAACTAATTTATATTGTATTGTCTCTGCCATTGAATAAAAAATTACAACTGAATTGGCTGTTTATAAAAAATATAGACTGTACTATATTTTTTGCGAAAACACAGCTCATGTCGGAACTTAATCATTTTCATTTTTCGAGCGGCTAGTAACTTGTTTCCTCCTACTATATCAATACTAAAACAATATAATCAATAGTATTACTTTGTCAAGACGCTTATGTTCTGAGTCCCGACGTTACCTGAATTTTAAGTCGAATTTGTTATTTACAGAGTCCCGACAATAGAGGATATTTTGTATATTTAGATAATTGCAGAACTATAAAATATAATCGATCTTATATATCAAAAGTACCCCTGCTTGTCGGGACTCCATAATATATTTAGAGATTTTTATATTATGTTATATGAGATCAAATATTTTTTAATTTTTATGGAAAATGATGCTTTGAATACAAAGAAGTATTTTCCCAAACAATATATTTCTTGCAATAAATTTAATATTTTGAAATAATGTAACTCTATTTTGTATATAAATTATACGTCTTTTTTCCAAAAACACATCTAATGTCGGGACTCAGTCGTTTTCATATTTCAACTATCTATACATTGTCCTATTGGAGAATGTTTCCTTTCGTTTGCTAATAAATAAACTAATTATTTAATATTGTTAATCGCGTTACATCGACTGCTTGTCTACTTTATGAATCCTAACATTAGTAGAACTTTATTATTTTGTTAGTGCTTTTTAAATTTCAACAGTAATTAGAGGATTTTTGGTGTATTTAATGAATTGTTTGAATATAATGATTGTTTAGTGAAATATAAGTTTCGTGAATAAATATAATCGATTATCAACCATGTTGTCAAACTATATGGCTCTATAATTATATATGTATGTGTATATTACATTTTAAATAATTATTCTAATGGCTGTCTATATTTACTTTTTTGCTTTATTTTTATATTTACTTTATGTTTGCTTTCATTCTGATTTTCCTTTCAGGTATTTGAAGATTTTATCCATATAACATTTATTCATTATATATACAATTATTTATTGTAATTCTATTGTATTAATCATAAATAAATAATTTCATAGTTTTTATATATACTTGTGCATTAATGTATGTAGATTCTAAGGTAACTATAGCATATATTCGAAACATAATTATAATATTATTGGGTAATTCATACAGTTTGTAGATAACAATAAAGAATTCTCAATTTGTTAATATCTTAACTTTGTTATCTAGATTATCTAAGTGGCTTAACTTAAACTTTACCTTCACTGTTATTAATTCGTCAAATTCTATAATAATTTATCGGTATTGAATTTGCTCATTTTTACAAAAATAGCTGTGAAAACTATAAGTGTGTGCCTATAATAGGTTACAGTCCAGAAGGGACTACTATAAAGTATTCCCTGCCCAAAAGCGTAAAAATAACCACTAATAGTATACATTTCCTCGTTTGTCGGCACTTAGCTTCAAAGGGAGTGAGTCCCGATTATACAGTAAAATTACATTTTCTATGGAGTCCCGACAATTCATTGAGATAAGTCCCGACACCTTGCTAAGAAAAGTAGATATTTCGCAATGACGTCGGGACTTCGGCTCATTAAGTTTTTTTTCGATAAAAGATTTAACATAAATTATTTTATATAATCAAGATATATATCTTCATAATATTCACTTTATGCATACACCCATACCAATTTTATTGAAATCTGAGCTAGTCCCGACTCGGTCCCGACATAGTACCGATTGCGAGTTTGCATGTATATCATTTCAAAATAATCCAGTTGTTTATCCATTAAACGAACATCGCCTGGAGTTAACCCAAACCCCTACCCTTTTAAATGGCATCTTTTACTTATATACGCTAAGCATCATTGTTATTATAGAATTACCCATAATATAGAACGATTCTAACGATAGAAACCATATATCTGTTATATAAATAACGAAATATCAATGATATAACTAAATATCTATAATATAACTATATATCTATGTTATAACTAAATATTTATAATATAACTAAATATCTATGCTATAACTAAATATCTATGCTATAACTAAATATCTATGCTATAACTAAATATCTATGATATAACTATGATAAAAACTATTCCAATTTGAGAAAATTGCAGTTGGAAAATGGTCATTAAAAAAATATTACTTACTGGTTTTGACATAATTTTGAATATATTGATATTCATTGAATAGACTTACCATTTAAAATCAATATTAAATGATCTGGACCAAACATAGATTATATCATTTCAAAATTAAACATTCAAAAGTTATACATAGTTTTGGAATTGATTTGCCGTTTAAGAAATAATTAATTTTTCTAATTGTGCTAAAATATCCTTTTTCGATGGCAAATTTTACCAGCGAGGTAACAGTATTTGAGGCTGTAGTCGCGGGAGATATCGACACTCTCACTGAAATTTTCCAAAGGAATCCCAAATCCATCCATATCAAGGACGGACGAGGCTATCGCGCCGCACACATTGCTGCGGAAACCGGGCGAAGTAACGTTATACAGTGGCTGGGGAGGAATAAGTTCAACCTAAACGAGGAGTCGCAAACCGGCTATGCCCCGATCCATGTAGCCTGTGACTATGGCCACTTGGACTGTGTTTTGGCTCTGAAAATGGGCGGTGCTAAGCTGGATATATTGTCGCATCCTGATGAAGCAAATGCAACACATATGGCGGCACGCCACGGGCATATCGGAATAGTGCAGATGTTGATAGCTGCGGGTGTGAAAGCGAATGAAAAGGATAAGTATGGCCACACTCCAATTGAATATGCCGCATCCAATGGTCACTCAGATATGGTGAATTTTTTGGTGAAAGCGCTTAATATTAAGGCCCCTGAGATTAAAGACATATCAAAGCATCCTGATAATAGGCACAAGACACAGAAAGAAAAACAGGCGGAGGATCATAAAATGAAACAAAAGGCTTATAAAGAAATAGTGAAAGAAGAAAAAGAAAAAAAGACAACATTCTTAGAATTGGCTCGTAGCCAGTAACCTTTTAACAACGGATGACTTTTGTAAACAAAGTTGTGAATAATTCAGTTTCATTTAAGAAAAAACATTTGACTATTGTACTGTATAAACTGTTGATTTTGCCTAAAATAGATATTTAAAACAACTTTCCACTATTTTACAAAATATCCTATTGTTAGGTATATATCAAATTCACATTAAAAGAAAAATATTTGCCATTGTTTATTAGAGACATGTTTTATTAATATTAATTCTTTAAAAAATATTAGAACTAGTATACTATATATATATATATTATATATATAGCTACACAGAATATAGAACTGTCTAAAAATACATTTTTCTTTTTAAGTACAATAATGTTTCTAATTCAGACAAATAAATGTCCCTAAAAAATGTTTGGAAATTTTTTATTAATAATCTTCGTTTTTTTTAATATTTTTTATGACTCACTTAATGTATAAAAGCAAAAAAAACTTATTTTCTTATATCTTAAGAAATCACATTTCATAAAAAGTATACATTTTCAATTATGCATCCTGCGATATTTGAAATTGTTATCAACAGATTTTCTGCTTAGAGCTAAATTTCATCTAGATTTGAATAATTGCAGACTTCAATAGTCCCGACACGTAGGCCTACATCACTTCATGATAGCATATAATAACACAAAAGGTTTCATTTATATTACTAAATCAAGTTTTAAAATGACAACATCATCAAAAAATAAATAGTACATATTTAAATAGTTATTACAAGACAAACTTTAAACTATGCCTATACAAAAGATATATTTTACAATTTTACGCAAGAATTGTTGTCACAGCGAATTGCCTGCTAATATATTTCAAACGTAATGTTAGTCTTGTACTCAAAATGCAATGTTATGCATTGCATAAAATGCAGCTATAGACGTGTATTTTCAAAATAATAATTATTTTGTTTTGCTTTTTATTATGTTTTATTCATTTGAAAACGATTTAATTTATTAAGCGTGTCAGTGACAGCAGAAGCCATTTGAAAAAGTTGTATTAACAATTCGCAGTACTAGGAGGCGGCTATTTCAGTCACACAGTCTTGCGCATGCGCTTCATTAACTGATTTAAGTCTTATCATTGCACCAATGCAGTCCTCCAAGGCTGGTAGAATTTGATGACCAATATGTATATCGAAGGCTTCTTGAGATGATTTACCGCAAGAATTGCGTGCAATTACACAGGCAGTTTCCAGTTGAGAGAGAACCCAGGATTTCTTCCACATAAGTGCATCTGGATTGTTTGTAAATATAGCTTTTTACTATATACAGTATTATAACTGTAATCCAATTTGTAATTTAGCTACTCAAATCTCAAAATAATGTCCCTTTTTGTGATTTATTTGGACTATACTTTTCTGGACTTTTATAAATACAGCTTTTGCTCACATTCATGATGCGAGTTGGCGTTTTAGAAGTTGAATATATATAATTTAATATACGGATTTGTAATTCTTTCAATTGTTATATCATATTTCAAACTGTTTGCTTTTGAAGCATTTGTAATAAATTTATTATTATTCTTAAACAGATGCTACAAATGTTTTGTTGTTTCTTTCCAGGATCCTGGAATAAATATATTGTTCTTCGTAATATCCTATATTCGAAATAAATTGATAGTTCCTATAGTAAGATCCCGGAAAATCTGGACAGTTCTTACTAGGATCTTGATTAAGATGAGGGAAAAATTATTTTGTATTCATCACTAAAAACGCATTTCTCACCATAAACATAGTTTTACGTATAAAACACAGTGTTTATTAAAAAGCATTCTCTGTATGTCACATTTACTAACAAATGCCGCAATGAAATCCTTGAGTCAAAAACATTTAAACAATAATTGTTTCTTTATACTTCGAATGTACTGTATACACGCTGTGCTCTGAGTGGATCTATGGGCCGATTTCATAAAGCGGTATTAGTTACTACCGGTATTACTTCTGGTTTTAAAATATTTAAGCTTAGGCGTAACTGGATTAAAATCAATAGATTTAGTCCGACGGTTTGCTCCCAAGCTAGGGTATAGGTATGACTATATTTAGTTATCTATTTATTGTTTTCTTAATGTGAGTTCAGTTAATTGAGCGTATTATTACTCTAATATAGCTGGATATATTTTAATGCAACGCGCTTTAAGACGAGAACGTGTGTTTTGTGATGGGACAAATCCTATCACAAATTATGTATTTAATGATATTGAATTTCGAATACGCTATAGAATATATCAGAACTATGTTCTGACGATTTAATTAACAATATACTAATTCTTATTAATTAATCCCTTTACTAACCGAAATAAATCCTTTGCTCAGAAGTAAAGTTTAGTGAGCTCTTCTTCTCTTTTCAACCGACATAACAGTAGCAGCAGATACAACAGTAAATGACAACAACAAAAAATTAACCGCACGAATTATTAAATTAAACATTTCTATTGGATAATCCATTAATAAGAATTAGATTTCCCAATATTTACTCCATCGTATAAGTTACTACTATGCGTCACTAATACTGCTTTGTGAAATACATTTTAGACTATCGTATTATTTACAGCCTGTATTACCGTCAATACTGGTTATAGTAACTAACGCTTTTTTTCATAAAACTGATCTATATACCTACATATTATATCGTGCACTGTTAACTCAATGCGGCCATAATAGCGGTCGAAACAAAGAAATATTTACCACGTATAAAATGTATTATGTCATAACTATTGTTGACAATATAACTTTTATTTTATCTAACGTCTTAAATATATGTATTTATATTTTATGATTAAAATCAAGCTTAAAAAGGTGAACATAATGATTCCATTTACTCTAAATTTCAACAGAATTCAAATCATATTTTAAAAAAATCAAAACTTCAAAATAAAAATAATATAAAATAAAATGAAGGTCGCAGAACTTATTTTTATTTTTATTATGAACCCGATGTACAATTCATCCATTTTTAATTTTAAAACTTGAAAATAGTTTTTTTCCAAACTTTTACATGTTTCAAATATGATTGCGCAACACCCAAAAGAAATTATACTAAAATTCTTCGACACAGTCAACTTTATATCACTCTAATTTTTATATTAGGGCCCCAACTACATCTTAAATTGCTCTATACTTAAACATACAGTCACCTCTACATGTAGGGCCTACAAACAAAACGGTATCCATATATAACACACTTTACAAAAATAAACAAATTATACACTAATTGACTTGTTCTATATTTGTAATGATTTGTATATATAGTATGGAAACCAGTAAAAGAAAGCTATACATAATCGGATAAAGAAACACAACATACAGCTAATCACAACATGGATTTTAAGATGGCAGCCATGACAGAATATTGGTAGAAATACCACAATCCCTAAAAATACAAAAATATTTCTTTTATTGTAAAAATATTATAATACATTTAAGGATCACTACAACAAAAACATTAAGTAACCTATCCACATCAGTGCTGACTTGCCAACAATTAATCTGGATCATGGATGGACGTATCTGTGCTCGAGATTATACCATATTATACAATGTATGTATAAAACATAGGTATCTAAACATCTATCAACATAGTATTATGGCTTACTAAAGCTAGCTATTGATTTATTTGATTTGTATATTCTGTTTTTGACACTAATTGATATACATATAATCATTTTGTTTTAATTTTAACATAGAAGTTTATATTGTTTTTTTATTAAGTTTAAATATTTAAATGTTTTTGTTTTATAATATTATATTAATATAATATATTATACTACGTAGATGAATTATTTAATTGAAAAGTTACGAAAATTACTTCTTAATATATTTTAATTATATATTCCGTACATATTTATTATGGTTTTAAATAATAGGCAGATTATTTGTATATTTGTTTGTCTGCACACGATTTCCGCTTATATATTAACTTCATTTTCTGGGTATCATGGTTTTCTGCACCAAGGTGATTTGTAATTAGTAAAAAACCTCTGAATATCATCTCCCATTGCTCAACGGAGAATGTATTTCTGAAAACATATAGTATTATAATAAAAGAAGTGACAATATTCCAAATTGCAATGGCGGGTAATGCTTAATTTGTATTATATAGCCTTGCATGTTATATACAAGTATTTCATATCAACCATGCTTCTGATTGTTGCAGTTCAGATATGCATTTTTCATTTATTTGTTAATAAAGATGTAACAAAATTATGCTTCTCAAATATATAACTTAACTAACAATAACTGTTATAAGATTTAACTATCAGGGTTCATACGCATTTTGCATAACTGAATTCCAGACTTTTACAGACCTTTTAAAAACCATTTCTAGACTTTTGTGGATATATGACTTTCATGTACATTGTGAGTATTATTGCTTCAATTATAAATTGAAAAAGTGTCTTACCTTAATCTAAACATATAAAATTACACGTCATAAGAAATATTCAGGTCAAAGTTATAAAGTTTATGATAACATGCAAATAAAATGGACAAAACTATTGTGTAGAGTAATTGCTAAAAGCTATATATCCACATTTTTCAAAAAGTCCCCTTTTACCAGACTTTTCTAGACCTTTCATTAAAAAAATCTTGTTTTTCCAAACTTTTCCAGTCTTGAAAACACCTTTTAAACATTCCAGACTTTTCCAGACTTTCCAGATCCATATTCTATAACTATTTTTATTTGTTCATTTGAGTATTTTCATACAGCTTCATATAGATTCCTATAGGAATCACATATATGTATATGAACGAACTTTTTTTTAACCTATAGTTGACTGAATTGTACCAAAATACACATTTTAATATATCCATAAGCATAGGCATATGTAAAAAGCATTCATAGTTAGCAAATAGCAATGATTTTATAAAAGTAAAAACAGTGTAAAGAATTAGAGTAGACTGGGCCTTGACTTTGAAGTTAGGGGTTGTGAGTTGTTTGGTCTGCAGGTTTATTTTAGGGAACAGATGCTTAGATAATTAATTTTAAGTGCTTTAGCATTATCATTAAGAAATAATTCAATTGAAAACCTTTTCTTACAATATCAAATTTAAACAAACAAATAACAATAAAACTCATTTTTTATTTGTTAAAAATTTTGTTAATTGTAGAATTTATACCTACAAATAACTAACCTAGTTGAACTTGCTAGTTATATATTTTTGTATAAAATGGAACGTTAGGTATGCATTAGAAAATTCTATATTTCATTATAAGAATGTATTTAACATTTAAATTTAATATAAGACGTTTAATATAATTTATTGGTATATATTTGAATTTGGTTATTTTGCGTTGTGAGGTTAATTATAATCAAAGGTTTAGAAATAAAGTATTCGTTTTCCTTTGAGTAGATGAGCAAATGAAGCTGAGCTACAATAGTACATCTCCAGGCGGACAATACATTCAGCAACTATCTAAGAGCGTCTCTGTGAATCACCAAACCATTTTGAACTCAATATCCGCGATGATGTGGTCTATACAATGTGCTAGTGCTGTTGGAATGTTTGTTTTGGTGTGCGAAAAGTGGCTACAAAATGCAAAGATCGTCTCTTATCTTCAGTGCAGTGATTCTAGTCTATATTTGAACCATATTTGGATACATAAGTGATTATTACTTTCATTCTTAATTAGTGAGAACTTTTATATATCCTCTTGTTAAGCTTATCTAGCTCGTTAGATGCGTTATATAGTATTTAAGGAATACATAAGTATAAATAATTTTTTTGTAATTCAATGTATAAGGTAAAAATCGACTATTTGTTCAAATTTAGCTAATTTTGGAACTGATAGTGTTTTATTGTATTTTATTTACTAAGTATTATTAGTATGTAGTTTACCTTAATTCGATTTGTTTTTGCTTATTAAAGTTCCACATCTTTGGTTAGCAACCATACCATATACTAGAATTGTTGTATTGGCTATCTGAGATAACTTTAGCCCATGCTATATTTACATCTGTGTCTGATCAGAATATTTGTAAGATAATTAGCCTTTCCATTGTTGTTGTTATTTTTATGAGTTTCATGACATTATTAACTCCTATTTCAATTAATTGTGCTATTATTACATTATTTTTACACTTGTTAAATACGTTTTTACTGTTATATAATAACGTAAGTTTACTACAATTTTTCTTCACACTCCTGGGAAATGTACATACCTATTTTAATCGTGTAGTTTAGATCAAGTATAGCATCTATAGGCTTTTTTTACTTTACTAAGTTAATAGAAGTTATGCAATAAATGATTTTATAATCATCTACTACATAATTACTATTGACCTAATAAAAATCTGCTTGCAAATTGCGACCGCTTTAATTTTTAGTAAGGCCGCTAAGGAGACGTTTGGCCGCTTACCGGCTGCTTTGATGCGGCCCCTTGTAGCCATTGCGGCTCCTTAATGTACGACCCTTATAATCTTAGAGGTTGTAATTTGTTATGAATAGGCCATTAGGAGAAGCCGTATTACGGCTCCTTAATTAAACATGACGGCTCCTATAAATTTAGATAGAAGCTGCCCAAATTACGGCCGCAATTACGACACAATTGAGCAGTGTATTACAACACAGCCTAGATGCCCCTTTCGCTTGGTTCTTAACTTGCGAAGCAAAATACTTATTTTCTATTTTCTGTGTTTGCAAAAATAAAACAAAAAATCTATTTTAATCAACAATAATGTTAATTTTCTTTTAACATGTTCTGGTTGTAAGACATCGTGAAATATATATCTTGTTTAGTAAAACTTTTAAATCTATTATTTTGATTTTCTGGAATCCACAAATTCTCCATCAAATCCAGAGAAGGTGGTGCAGTTTTGCTGACTCAACACGAAGGTGTAACTCAGACAGTTGGGCGACCTTGAGCACAGAAATGCGCAGGAAATGACGCTAACTGCGGATGAAATCGATACCGTTGATGAGGTCGATGGGAAACATCCAACCTTGCTAGTTACTCGATTAAGAACTGAATTTAAATTGAAAGAAGTCATTATAAACAAACAGATTATAATAAATATATAGTTTCATATACTTACAAATTGTTGGGCCCTTGATATTTAACGATAATGGAACACCCCAAATTTTCATTTCGGCAATTTGAAGTGGCCCTGTATTCGTTGTCTTCTTAATAACAAAATATTTCCCCCACTGAAAAATATTAATTTGTCACAATTATCAAATTATTTCATCATAATATTATTTCATCACACTATTTCATCATACTACTTGATCATACTACTTAATTATACTATTTGATTATACTATTTAATTATACAATTTGATTATGCTATTCAATCATACTACTTGATCATACTACATGATCATACTACTTGATCATACTACTTGATCATACTACTTGATCATACTACTTGATCATACTACTTGATCATACTACTTGATCATACTAC
>JAUZND010002631.1:1619-12743 GCA_034780555.1 Coelogynopora nodosa
ATTTATCATTTCATTTATCATTTCATTTATCATTTCATTTATCATTTCATTTATCATTTCATTTATCATTTCATTTATCATTTCATTTAACATTTCATTTATCATAACACACACGTTTCTGCAGATTCACTCTCACTTCCCAAGTAATCCCAGTTTACAAGTGAATTCTCTCATCGTCGACAAAACAGTCCCGGTTCGCAAGTAGTCCCACTTCATAAGTGGTTCCAGTTCACAAGTGCGCTAATTATGACAAATCTATTTCTGAGATTTTCTGAGACATCATAGGTATTACATACGTAATGTTACGTAATATACTTGATAGACAACTTGACAAACATGCAATTTAGAAGTAGTGTGGTGAATGGAAATTATTCTCAATTTCCAGGTGAATTAATAATTACAATTATTAAAATTAGTCAATTTACATTATATAAGAATGGTTTACACTTCCTTTTATAAAAATATTTGCATTTAGTAAATTTAATATATATTGTTAAATTGATATGTGATTTACTGAAATAGATGCACATGAACATAATTAAGCCAGGTTTATTGAAATTTTTTGTACATTTATTAAATTAATATGCTTTACTATACATCTAGATTAAAAACTATATAAAATTAAAGGTTGAAACAACTGTCTATTTGAAGTGTATGTTAGGCATAGACCTTCATGCCATTAATATCTCATAAAGGTTATACTATTTTGTCATTTTTAATTACTTCATAACCTATTCTTTAAAAACATGTGGTTTATAGCTTTTGGTTTGCCATATTGTTTATAAAGTAATTGTATGATTAAAAAAGCATATGGACCTATAGGTATAATTTTTATATGTTTGTTTTAAATAACAATAAATTGAGGTTTTATTTTTCACGTAAAGTGATGTAATAACTTAAAATAAAGTTATAGTATGTTTTCGTGTGGTTAACATTTTTTTGTTTTAGCGGAATTTTTAAAATTAGATAGCTGAATGCATATTATACCAATGTTTACATAAATAAATGATTTATAGATTATATTCGTATTATAAAAATGTGTTCGATGAAAAACAAATTAAAATCACATGAACCATCTGTATAAGAAAGAGTAAACATTTGAGCCTCGGTTGTCAAATGTAAAATGAATGATCATTTACTATAAGTGTGTTTCTGGTCCCGGTATTCTAGGTGTCCCTTGTGTTATATAAGAATATAGATTGTAATTAAATACGTTAATGTTACAAATATAATTTAATACAATTATACAATTATAATTTGAAAAATTTACAAAGCGTCGTATATAATTTACAAAATATTATGTTTTAATATGTAATTTTTCCTATCTATTAATTTATACTTTTATTATAGCATATATTCATGATTTTTATAAACTAGTAATTAAACTGATTGTGCATTACAAATAAATGAACGTTTTTATCGGGTAACGCTTGCATTTATTAAATATATGAAGAAATGGATTGAAAACACAAATTATAATTTCTACAATACAGCTATATATTATTGTCATATTTACGTATATCAATACCTACATTATTATATTAAATAAATTATTCATTATTTTCATAATAAGAATATTGCCCGTAATAATCTTTTTTATAGAATTACAGAAGTTTACAGTATTTTATGAGTACTGAACTATAGCAAGTTATATAACTAATATATTTTATAAATTATAACTTAATAAATTGCCGAAGAGTGTTATACAAATCTCTAATATTTAGAATGGATGTAACAATTTTACGTAATAGGAAATAGTTTGTATTAAAGAAATCATTCCTATATTTCCTGAACTAATGTGTTAATTAGTTTCAATAGTAACTGTGTAAGTAATTGATACAATTGTTTTCACAATGCGAGATAGATTATTTCCACTCTAGCTTAATATAGTAATACTAACATACATTTAGAAAGCATTATGGTTAATATAGTAATACTAACATACATTTAGAAAGCTCCATATTTCATGTAATAAATACCAATGCAAATTTAGAAAGCAACATAGTTAATTTAAAAATAGCCATATTTTATTTGGTATATTAAATATTAAATAAAAGTTGACAAGCGCTTCTAAACAATTTAGTAAATATTCAATGAGCTATGCATTCATTGTGATATTCTAATCCTAGTACAAGTTATATTTTGTATTAAGGATAAATGTCTTGTTCTCGCATATGTCGACTGTCTGACAATATTCATTATAGTTGTGTCTATATTCACACCTGAATTAAGACAGATATAACACATGTAACATTACATTATAAATATATATATATATATACACATGTTAATATATTTAACAATATAGTTGATTATCTTTAATTATTTTTATGTTGGACAATATATCCCTTATAATATTAATAAAAAGTGTTGTGAAATAATCATGGCAACAATGTTGAAAGCTTTTTACTGCAACCTAAGGTACTGCAGTTTCTTTTGGGGCTAATCCCCCCGTCACATTCATATGAATTGGGATATGATGGGGAAAGCACCATAAAAAGCACCAGATTATCCTTATATCAAAAATAAATAAATCATATTGTACGCGCAATATTATAATACTGTAGTGCAACTGAATAAAATTATTCGTAATATTTGTGAATTTTGAATATATAATAATTTATAATATATAATAATATATTATAGAAATTTTCCTCAATATAAATTTCATTCTATTGGAATGTTTTATGATATTGGCCAGCTTTTGATAACTTTATATAATGACCATGAAGAATGCGACCTGGTTATAGAATGTACTATTGGTGATTATAATGTAATTTTAAAATTTGGTTTTCTGAGTCTCATGTCATGATTGCATGACAAAGTAGTAAACATATACACTTTACTGAAACAATAATTCAAATAACTTAAGTGTTGAGGAGAGGTGGGGAAAACAGTATATACACACGGACAACAAACAAAATAAGTTCACAATAGTCAATTGTCACTGTCGTCGTTGTCCTTTGCCAGCAGATGGGTCAATGAGTCGTGGGAGTCGTTTCACCTTTCTCTTTGTCGGCTTCCTCGTCATTACCAATTGATGATTGCCATACTAGGGCAGTGAATGGTTTATTGACGTCCAAGCTCGCTTGTCCACGAAGAAACTAAGAGTTTTTTTTAAATGGCAGGTTGTACAATTGGTGATTAATTGAGCGAATTCGCCGTTGCATATGAGAACAGGTTATTTGTCCTTGATAAGCTTGAAGGTAATTGTCGTGCAAAATTTCCATTTTTAGTGTTGATCGACGTACACCTTTCGCCCTCTTAATCCACTGTTAGCATGGAGTAGGCCTTGGGGCGTAGTAGAAACCACTCGCGGAATCTACATCCATCCCAGTCGTGCGTAGAAGGAATGAAACCGTGTCCCCGCCAATAATTACGATGGAGCCGCCGAGCTGTGCTGTATACGATGCAAGTGTGTTGTAAAACAGTTACTCTGTACATTAAAGTTTTGATAGATCGAGTACTGCTTGCCCGATAAATATAGGCTTGTCTAATAGGACTCGCTCTTTGGCCAAATGAACCCCGATTAGTGACGGATTGAAAATTACTGAAGACAAAAACTCGGGTCGTGATGAATATGTATCCAGTCGTTCGACTGTACTGCATAGGGAACAGTTCATACGTTTCCGAACATTCGACATGGTTTTCCCAAATAGAGAGTTGTTGCGAAGTTTATAATAGTCCTTCTCAAAACTGTTTTAAGCCGCCTCTCGATGTTGAGAGTTGTAATTATTGTAGGTTTCGAAAAAAGAATATGAATGGTCTTATCCCACTGGGTCTACCATAAAATTATTCTATTATTTCATTGGTCTGCCGGGGAGTTAGCAAGGTTTTGCTTTTTAGCAAGGTTTAGCAAGGCCTTCTCATGATGTTCGCCATGGTAATTGTTGCCACTGTTGATGCATGCAGTTGGTCATATACTCAGTAGAAATTGAACATTCTTTGGAGTTAAAAGCAGGTCACACGTTCTACTGTATGTTGAATATTGATCGGATAGTGTAGGTCCACTTCTAACAGGTAGCCCATGGCGCCATTGCAATCAAAATAATTCTAGTCGAGAGAGTCAATCTCGCCGTCGGTGAGCCAAGTGAAGTTGGACTGGGGGTAGTTTTGGACTGAGCGCATTGCCATAATTACAATATAAAGAATGTTTGCGTCTACATAGAGAAAATACGTGAGTGGTTGTTGATCATCGAAGGAGTCCGGCAGGCGCGACGTGTTTTCCCTAACATGGGTTGAGTTTTGATGAAAGTCATTCCTCCTCGAATCCCATCCTCGACGAAACAATATGAATCAATATCCCTTAGTAGGTCAAGTTGTGCACCAGTCATCTTAAAGGCTGAATCCCACGATACGCCAGGTAGAGTAAGATAATAGGCTGGACCGAGTCCGTTTTCTCGAAGAGTGAGTTCACGGGAAGTCTCGAAAACATCCGCTAGCTGATGAACCCTTATATAGTGAAAAATGTAGTTGCCAATGATTTGCACTTAAATAAATCCCAGGCATTCTGCGCATGAGAATAGTCGACCTCGTTACACTCTGACTGTGATAATGGATCATAGAAATGTTAGCATGCAGGGAGTATTGTCTCAAGAAGATGATCGGGGCCTGTCATGTGGAAAACAAGGGGAAAACACCCTTGGACTGATCAACAACATCAAAAAAACTTGATGATGGCATTAACTTGCGAGTATGCTTCAACTGGCTAGGTGACAAATTCTGCACAAGATAAGCCAGCGAGTTGGTCAAGAATTGGAATAAGTCACGAAAACCGATTTTCTTGTTGATTGCATGCACTCTTCTTTTTCTTCTTATCCACTGGGGCAATCTCAAAGTTGGCGTCAAGAGCCATGCATATTCTTCTCTTTAGTTTGAGCAATAACCGATATTTCCTACCCTGGGATTTGGCCGGGACCCTCTGCACAAATAACGTGACAATCATAATTTCTAAAATTGTGGAAGAACACAGGTAAAAAACTCAAACTTAGCCTCATTGTGCAGTTGCAATCCTTACATGCAACTCCTCTATATAGCCCCCGTGAGATGGTCATGCTCCAGCACTTTCACTGTCTTTCCTTTATCATGACGGCTTCTACCGCCGTCACCGCCGCCGCCGGAGCCAAACAAACACTTGTAAATATAACGCTGCGTAGCTCGCGAATGTTCATGTTTCTGTGCAGGAGTTAGTGATGCTGGCTGACATCCGTTACTATGGTTTCAATTGTTGACTTCTTTTGACAGATTTGTGAGAGATATCATACAATTATGAATACAATGATCGCCGGTAAACGAAGAATAACCCCTCCTGATTGGTGCAGCCTTCATATCGGGATGAGCAACCAATAAGTAGCCTATTGATGACGCCTTATGAATAGACACTTGACCTATTTCCACTTCATTTGGCTACAGAAAGCACTCAATGTTGCATAAATCACGTAGGGTAGGCGCTGAATTGCTTGGTAATGTCACCAAAATTTAGCTCATTCGGCCAAGCTTTGTAGTCAGACGGATTGCCGCGATTCACTGGATTCAAATCATCATTGTGGAGAACAGAGAGAATGGCATATAGAAAACAGCTATCTTCTAATTTGTTATCCACACTTACACTTGCCTTCTTCGCTACTAGTCGAGACGGTAAATTAAAATATCTGTGTCCACATTTTTTTAGGAACACTGTGGTAGCGTGTGATTCTCAGATCAAACCATTCAACCGTCTCAATCACCCAATTGGATCCGCTTTGAAAGAATTGTTCAATTTGTCGAAGTAATCCGCTCAGCAAATAGTCAAAAAAAGTATCACTATTAATCAGTTCAGCAGGTAGTGAAAAATAGTTGCTGCTCAGAGCGTAGAATGTCACTGGTATGTGGGTCTATTTGCAAAATACGTAGTGCTTATACTGAATGCACTGGAGGCACAGACATAGGATAGCACTCCGTTCGGTGTTCACGTAATAAACCCATTGAAGAAAATGTACTGTCACATTAACCACATTTAAATTCTAAACAATTATAAAATCTAAGACGAAAATACGATAATGCAAAATTATCAGCATTTTAATAATTATATAGAACATTTTTAGTTTCAAATATGAACAAAATCAGCTTCAATATGCATGAGAATATGTGCACTAATTTCAAAAAGTCTAGATGATTCAGCGGTAAATAAAATTAAATAAAGAAACTTATATAATTGAAAATTAATATCATTGTAATACTTATTATTTCTAAAAAGGTAATTTCTATTTACCATTTGTACATGGAGGCCGAAAAATAGTTTTTTCAGCCCGGATTCGTTAATATACTATTTACACATGAAAGAGTAGTTTATTTAGCTAAATTAAGTAAATTTAAACAATATTTCGATTACAGAAATTTTATTTTGAAATAGTTAAATAAAGTACTTAAGAATTATTTATATATTTTTGAATCTGGGAAATCTGGCAATTCAGGTTAAATATTTTTGTAACGAAATTATTTTTGTTTAAATCCGGGCTGTCTACGACGTAGTAAATAACCACATATATTTTACCCAAATATGTTTGAATTTATAGCATAAACTGTTTTAGGATATAATGATTTCAATCAAATTTCATAAACTTTTTTTTATTATTCATATATTATTAGAAAAGGTATTTTTCAGTTACATTGTTTTTGTTATATATTGTACATTACGATATTGTAATTCCAAGAAATTTGGCGTTTTAAAGAGTTGGAAATTTTAATAGCTGGTGTACTGATGCCGTTCTTCGTGTTTATAACCACTTTGTTGACTTTTGCCATGTTAATGCTTAGAGGGTTTAGAAGATGGATTAATTCTTCTTGGAGTGTATCAACCTCATTCCTGCGAAGGAAATGGGTGTAGTATAATTATCGGCGTATTTGGTGATTTTTGTATTGTGGTGTAGTGGTTTCAAACTGTCAGTGACGCATGCAAAACAGAAAGGAGCATAATACTGCCTCGAGGTATTCCGCTGGCGACTGAGGCTCAGTCCGATTGCTCTTCCTCATTTCTAAACCGTTCGTGGCGACCTTGAAAGAAGCCATACATCCACGTTATGAGTTGTTTGCTTGCGCCAAGCCTGGCAAGAGCGTTGAGAACCGTGTTAGGGTTACTTGGTTAAAGGATTTGGAGAAGCCATCCAAAAGGGTGCTAACCGCGACGCTTAATATATTTCACATGTCAGACGTAATGTGTAATGTTTATTGGTTGGTATTATAAAATTGTTACTTTTCTATTCTACTTGTATTTGTTAGTAGTATTATAATACCTACCTGTTTGTACATTCATAATTTCAAGCTTTTTCATTTTGGCTTTTAAAGGTGGTTTCTAATTTTATGGTAATAGCATAATAATGATTTAAGTATCAATTATTAACATTGACACCATTTTGAATTTTTTTGTACACTTTTAGTATTTTAATTTGTAGTATTTTTAACCTTATATACTTTTAAATATTGCTACATTAAATAGTTATACTTATTTGTGGCATAACAGTGTGTTGGATGACGTGTGAATGCCGGGAAACTACCGTTTAACAAAATTCAATAGATGACACGAAATTTGAGCAAAAATGACGCGAAGTAGATGTCACGCAATATATGACATGAAATATCGTGTCATTTTTGCTAAACTCTCGTATAATTAAAAAAACTTGACTCAGTTTTTCTTAGTGTGTATAAAATGAAAAAGTTACTCAATTTTTCGTTACAAATATATCTATTTCAAACCAAAATAAAAGTTCACTTCATATATTCAAATCAAATTTAACCTCGATTACTGAGCCACAACCAGGCGGTGGACAAGAAAGGCCGCCGACAGGAAGGGTATTATTCCGGCTGGGCTGAACAATCTGGAAGCTTCGTTGCAGTTGTCAGTCTTGCAACATTTGACTTCCATAGTCTCTGTTTGGTTTTCAGCCTTGTTCGAAAAATCTGTGCAGTCTTTTTCACAAGTTCTCATAACGTTTATAAGCTTGCCATTCTTCCATCTATTATCAAGCTGAAAAAAATGGCATCAACACATATCATAAATACTTGTGAACGGTAACACTATTTTACACATGGAATACATTTAGTTTATTTGTATGCTTATACTGTCTAGGATGACAGTATAAAGTATAAGTACATTACAGTATAAGTAGTATAGAAAGAGTCGATTCTGACACACCACTTGACATTTGACCAGACCCTACCCAACCCCCCTGCCCTCCCCCCCCCCTACCCCCTACCATCCCCTCTACCTTCCCCCATACCCTCCCCTCCTCCCCCCATTTTCTTATCTGAAAAAGTATAAATAGAGAAGCTTTGCAGCTAACATTAATTCTGCTTTCTGCTCTGAAAGCGAACGGTCGTATTTACAAGCGCTCTCTCTTTCTGGACTATATTTTATAACTTTACTCTCGAGATGTTCAAAATTGTGATGGATGTTGCGGAAGTGACAAACAGTTTGAACAATGTTACAATTGAAAATGCTAATCAATTTTTTACAAGAGTCACTAAGAAAGGAGCTAGCGGTTGCAAAATGAATAATGCGATCCGGTATTTTAGAGACGAAATGTAGTGTCCACACTCGGGAAAATTGCGTCCTACCTATTGACAAAGCTGACGACTGCACGCTTTTCGAGGCAAGAAAGTGTGACCAATCTACTCAGAAGAACGACAAACTGCATGGTTAAAATTGGTTCTGGACTTTGTAGTTTTCTACTGGCGCGATAAAAAATGCGCCCTATTACAGGTTGGACAAGCGTCGCACCAACTCGTTATTTGGGCCACAAACGAGATCTGTGGTGACCACGGCAATAAGGATTTCAAACATAGCTTTCTCATCAATTTATTAAATATGCTACAAGGAGACAAAGCCAGTTGCATCCTTATTTCAAATCGAGCCGGAATTGGAACTATTAACGGAGAAGGAAGTTGATGATGTCCAATCTCTGTGAAAGAGACAAAAAACATTGAATTTGTAAGACAAATTCTAAAACATTTTTGATTATCCTAATATATGAATCCGTTTAATAATTTATTTATACTTATATATATATATACTTACATATTATCCGGCATATTAAATACAACACATTGCTATTAATATACCAATATTATTTAAATATGTATTTGTCTTTTTATATTTAAAACTTTGAATTGATTTTAGAGACTTTGTTTATATTTTAAACCTTAACTCTTTGTACCTTTGTAGGGTTTGCTACGTGGAGGGGGGTATTTTATCCCTCCTGGAAAACCTTACTTCCTATCATCCGATTAAGCTAAAATTTGGTATACAGATACCTCCTCAAGACTTGTCAATCGATTTTAATTTTCAAAAACATTAATCAATTGTATAATTTGTATGACCTGATGACGTCATAGACTCCTGTTAGGAAAACTATAAGAAAATAACCATATATGCTATATATTAACCAATAAATGCTATAAATTTTGTTCAATGCTACCAATTGACTTGATTATTTTTGCATCTGATTCCAGATCACACGATCTATATTAGTTGATATATTTTTATAATTATACTACTTATACAAATAAGCTATAAGTAGTATAAATGTTGTTTGATTATTATTTTAAATTGCTGGTTATTTTAATAAATAATTTAAACAAACAATTTATATGGATATTAATTACGATAAACTCATTTTTTCTATTAATGTTGCAAGTTACAGCTCTTAATATCTTTGGCAAGTATGAAAACCCGGGGGGAGGGGGTGGGGGGGAGGGGGTTGGGGGGCGGATATAAAATGGATAAATAATAGCACCATTTTTTCTGGTATGTAAAAATATTAAAAATTATTTTGGTTATATGTTTTAGTTAGATAAAAGTATTGTAGCCACTGAGTAAAAAAATCAGAGTCATACGTTTTATAGTTCAATCAGAAACTTAATTTCTTTGAAAAAAAAATTGGCATACCCCCCCTCCACGTACGAAGGATTAACCATTAAGCCTTAAGCAAATACGTGACTTATAACTAATATGCAGCATGCGTCCGAATAGCTCAGTTATTGAGCGACAGGCTTTTGGCCTGTTGGATTGAATATACCGGATTGAAATTTGTCCATTGCAAATTGATATAAGCTGATTGATTTCACAGTTAGTTGAAGCACAACAGTTGATGATCGATGAGAAACCGTCAAGTCGGATATGTCCAAAATATGTAGTAAATTCTCAGAGATTGATGCAGAAGCTCCCGAACCCATAGTTTGCATTTTCCGCCTTTGAAAAATAAAGTAGTTGAATTCTTGTGTAGTAACCGAATCATTTGAAGACGTCTGGTATAAATTTTAACATCATGGTCAAACACAAGTAAAAGTCTATAAAAAATATCAAGTGTCATTTCTTTCAATTGTTGTGATTCTCTGCAAATATTCGGTTTACTACACGACACGTCTGTTCCATATTAAGTTTGTGATAGAAATGATTTCGATTTCGTTTACTGCCATCTTTTATAAAATAAACTAGCCAATAATAAAACGTTTCGCTTTAAATTATCTTGATTGGTTAAGTATATACAAAATTTTTGTCGGGTGTGGGATTTGAACTTACGCGGATCAATGGATCCAGTAGATGTTAAATCTACCGCCATAACCGCTCGGCCAACCAGACTTGTAAAAAAATTGAGTTATTATCAGTTTATATGAATATTTTATTATAAACATAATTTAGTTATGTCATACTTATCGTCATGTATTCAAACGGATGGACAATACTATACTTTCTCTCGTGTGTAACAAACTAATCGATGAAGGTTTGCAATTCAACGAAAGTATTGATACTACAAAACTTCACGTTTTAAATCGCTTGATGGACTACCTCAACATGCACTTATTTTGGAAAAAATCCTGGGTTCTCTCTCAACTGGAAACGGCCTGTGTAATTGCACGCAATTCTTGCCATAAATCATCTCAAGAGGCCTTCGATATACATATTCGTCGTGAAATTCTACCAACCTTGGAGGGTTGTATTGGTGCAATGATCAGACTTAAATCAGTTAATGAATCACAAGACTATATGAGTGAAATAGCGGACAAATGTGAGCCGTGTCATATTCGATTACCCTCAAGCAAACCTGGATCTATCGATCTCAAAGAGCCCACCTTTGAGCCAGTCTACAA